>CM065803.1:119484062-119675182 GCA_033398695.1 Orobanche coerulescens
GAATCGGGATACGTGGAACACGTTATGAACATGGCTCAATGACGGGCGGCAATGCCAACTGTATGCTAACTCTCCAACTTCTCAAGGATATCAAATGGTCCATATATTCCTGACTTGGCTTTCTTTCCAAACGAAAGATTCTCGAGTAGGAGAAACCTTCAAAAGTACGTGGTCTCCAAAGATCAACTCCAATGGGCGACGATGTACGTCAAGGTAAGATTTCGCGACTTTAAGCAAGTAATACCTTTCACGAATCAAGGCTATCTTTTCTCGAGTCTCTGCATTTATCAACTCGGTTCTGCTCATCAAGTCCGATGAATCGGCCCCAAAGATAGGGGCGATCCGCATTCTCCCGTATAATGCCTCGAATGGTGCCATCTAATGGAAGTATGCCAATCTATTCGTGTAGGTAAATTCAATCAATGGTAGATGAATTTCCCAATCGCTTGACCAATCTAAGGTACAAGCCCTCAAGATATCTTCCACCATTTGAATGGTCCTCTGATTGTCCGCACCATGGTGATAAGCTATAACCGGTTCAATTCGGTCCCCAAGGCCTTATGAATCGCTTTCCAAAAGTGAGACAAAACGGCCGCCTCGATCAGAAACAATGGTTTTCAAGTATCATGCAATCGAACTATCTCCAAATAAATACTGCCAATTTCTCTGGTCCCTATGTGTCCTTAATCCCTAGGAAATGAGCTGATTTGGTTAAACAATCAACTATCACCCAAATCATATTCATTCCCGTCTCGGTTCTTCGCATATTAGTGATAAAGTCCATCGATATGTCCTCCCATTTCCATTCGTGAATCGGGAGCGGCTTCAACATTCTACAGCCGCTGATGCTCGATCTTAACTCGCCGATAAGTCAAGCATTTCAAACATAGTCCGCTACGCCTTTCTTCATGTTGCCCCACCGTAAATTCTCGCTTCAAGTCCTTATACATTTTACCGGGTGCCTCAAAGTGATAGAATAGGCTAATCGTGAGCTTCCTTCATAATCGCCTCTGCTTTAACATCAACATCGGGAACGCAGACCGGTTCTCAAATCTCAAACTCATCATCATGGATTACGAATCCGGGGCCTTCCTTGATCACTTCGTCACGTAATCAATCATCGATGATCATCCGCCTGCCTAGATTTGATTTCTTCGCTAATGACGGTTAATTCCATTACGCACGCTGTCCTTGGACTCTTGTAACTACACTTCAATTCCTTCTCGAATCATCTCTCGTTGAAGGCTAAGTTGGGAGGTCCGATTTAAGATCTCGATAGAAACAGTTTACTACGAGTGCACGGCTACTACATTTCCGCTTGCCTCGGATGATAAACTCTCCAAGTCATAGTCCTCAATCAGCTCTAACCATCTTCTTTGCCGCATGTTCAACTCTTTCATCGAATATGTATTTGAGACTCTTGTGATCCGTAAAGATCTCACAAAGGAGTCCCGTATGTAATGCCTCCAGATCTTCAAAGCAAAAACTACCGCCGCTAGCTCCAAATCACGTGTCAGGTAATTCACTTCATAAGGTTTCACCGTCAGAAGCATAAGCGATTACCTTGTCATTCTCGCATCAATACACATCCGAGTCCTTGGTTCAAGCATCATCAGAAACTATGAATCCTCCAACCTTGTGGAAGTGATAAAATTGGTGCCGCACAATCTCTTCTTCAATTTGTCAAAACTAGTCCGACACCACTGCTCCACTCAAACTTTCGAGTTTTCTCGCAGGAGTCGAGTAAGTGGGCGAGATTTTGGAAACCCTTCCACGAACCGACGATAATACCAAGAAGTCCTAAGAAACTTCGGACTTCTTTCACGTCTCTTGGAGGCTTCCAATCCATAATTGCTTCGATCTTCTCAGGATCTACTCTGACTCCTTCCGCCGATACCATGACCGAGGAACATTACTTCCTTTAGCCAATTCACATTTAGAGAGTTTGGCGTATAGCTGCTCGCTTCTCAAAAGCTCTAATACAATCCGCAAATGCCGTGCATGCTCTTCCGGTCCTTAGAATACACCAAAATATCATCAATGAACACGACCACAAATTTATCCAAATATTTGACGAACACTGCTCATCAACCGCATGAATACAGTAAGGTGCATTAGTGAGACCAAATGGCATCACTACAAACTCATAGTGTCCGTAGCGAGTTCAACGCCGACTTGGAACATCGATTCCTTAATCCTCACCGATGGTATCCTGATCTCGATCGATTTTAGAAAATATTGTTGCCCCTTGCAATCGGTCAAACAAATCATCAATCCGTGGCAACGGATATTTGTTCTTAATCATCATCTTGTTCAGCTCGATAGTCAATACACAATGGGCGATCCATCCTTCTTTCGACAAAATAACCGGCGCTCCCTGTGGTGAAACGCTTGGTCAATATAGGTTTTGTCCAAGAACTCCTCCAGCTTGCTTCTTCGGGCCTCGTACATTTCAAAGAGGGTGCCATATGATACGGTGCCTTAGAAATTGGTGTAGCTCCGGTTCCACCAATAGTAAATTCTACATCCCTTCGTGGAGTGTAGTCTGTAATTTGTCGTAAGAAATACATCCTGAAATTCATTCACAAGTAATGGATGAAAATTCCATAATTTCGCCTTCCTTCTTCACTGCATAAAGCACCGATACCCTTGACAAATGCATGCTTCAACAATTTGACAATTTTCATTACTTTGATCAACTTTCCCGAGCTTCCCCGGTTTCCATCCTTCAACAATATTTCTGGAACCATCGCCGATCGAGATATTCCTCCTTCAGAGTTTACAATTGCTCCATATCGATTAAGCCAATCGCCTCCGAGTATCAGTCGTCTCTCGCATTTCTATCACGATCGTATTTGAGAGCCACCGCCTCCAAATGATACAGGAAATTTCTAGTTTCTAAGTTCCCGATAATCCTCTCTCCACTTAAACCAACAACATAAGGTTCACAAGTATGAAAACCGAAATATTCAAACGATTTACACAAGACAAAGATATAAAAGAATGCGTAGCTCCCGTATTTAATAAAACGCTAATCGGCCGGGTAAAGGATCTCGGGACAAGACTGGCGCGACATCAAGCATCTCCGATCGTCTCGCCTCTCATCTCATACGCACGTGGGGAATCGATCCGCACTCCGATGTCCCCTCGTCCCATTGTCCTCTCGCTTCGCCCGCTGCCAAAGTTTTGAGGCATCTCGAACACTTTGCCGCTCGCTGATACTAGCTTCTTCGAATCGGGCCGTGATGAACGGGTTCCATTGTATTTGGTGGCGCCTTGCAAAACGCCGCACGGTGCCCTTCCCCGTCTGCAGCCATAACATGTAATCAAAAGTAAACAATCACGCCAAAGGTGGCCTGGCGACCACAATTAAAGTACTTCCTAGCCGTATCCGCCGTGGGTCGACACTCGCCTGCAATTCTTTCCGGCCTTAGATGGGTGCGGAGGTTTTTTGAAAGAAAAAGAAGATCGGGTCTTACGGCCCATCGCTTCTTGTGCTATGTAAAAGTACTGAGACTTTCTGCTTTCTTCGACCCATAAACTTCTCCATTGCCGCTTCTTTATTTCGTACGCCAACGCCTTATCTCCGGTATCAAGTGAGAGTGGTACATTCAAAACCGATATGTACCTCTCGATTTCTCGTTTCATCCTCATTTGAAAATGAATCATCATTCCGCATCTGCTCACTGCATGTCAACAAATGCTAACCGTTAAACGCCTTAATCGTCTGGGATACGGTTCATTTGATGGCCGAGCGAGAAAAACTCCCGACTTTGGCTTCCTCACAGACGAGGGCACATCGAAGCCCATCATCATTTTAAATTCCGCCCAATCGGCATCATGATCTCGTGCTCTGAGAAGCTTCCCACCACTGCATGCTTCCTAATGTAGCACTCGGGCAATAGAGCTCTCCGCCGTCCGGCAATTAATTCCAAAGAAAATTTTCTCCAGCCCTTCAACCAATGGTCCCAAGTGGGAGTCTCTAAAGCCATCAAATTTGGGTGGTCATCTTTGCTACTTCTTGTAACCATCGGTCACCTCGATTTCCCATTTCGAATCCTTTGCTGTCTATATCCTCGCCAATTTCGCCGCCACTTGCATTCGGCCCACGACTGAGCGAACCGAAGCCATCTGTTCACGACTTGACGAAGGATTTCTGCACACTGTGTTCCTGCTCGTTATTAATGGATTGTTGCGCTCGCCCGAGCTATGATCGGCCGGTTAGAAGGCGACGCTTCCCTTTCAAAGCATTTCTTCGTCCGCTCTACGACTGCGACCACATCCACGTCCGCCTCTCAACATACTGTAAGTATAAATACTCAATATACAGAAACAACATCGTTTCTAATATTCGAGTATAAAGAGACACAACATGTAAAGAACGAGAGAGTTTAGGAACTTACAACCACCGTTCGCATGAAGACGTAGGTAGTGCAAAGGATGTCATTCACGGCCGGCTACCTCAAAAGACATAAATGACCCTATTTTAACCCAACGCCAAGATATCCATAATCTTAGCTCCGATACCATATTCGTAACACCCCAATATATTCAGAATAATATAGCCACTGTAAATCCTTTACATAAGGATTTACAAGGTCAAGAATTGAATGTACATTAAAAGATACTAACGAATGGAAATAACAGATTAAGATATAACAATTCCGACCAAATACAAAGTACAGCTTGTTCAACAGAACTTAATAATACATCACCAAATTCAAATTCAGCATAAATGACTTCGTATCGAGTACTTATTGAAATAACCAATAAACAATGCATAAATAAACCCTACGAAACATCACTGCACTCGCTGCCATGCATCTCCAAAGTGGTTATTTCGCTCTCCCGGATCTCGAACATACATAAATGTTCACTTCGAAGGGTTAGCACAACGATGCTAGTACAAGTACAATAATCATACAACAATGATATAATCAACAATTATATCGTAGTCAAGTTTCTCCAACGAGAAATATTCACAACACATATCATATCATAACAGCTTAACATACCGTTGGTATTCCAACGATCTGCACACACGCCTATAGATTCCCATGATGATCCCGCTGACCAACACATGGTGGAACTACTTGTCCAACGATCCAACAGACACAGCCTATAGATTCCATGATGATTCCTGCTTGATCAATGCATGGTGGACATATAATCACAACATATTTACACGATACAATCACATTGTCATAATATAAACAATTCTAATTAGAGTACTTGCCTTGGTTCGCTGACAAGAATAAACTTCCACGAATATCAAAATACTCAAGGTCGCCCCTTCGATCAATCACGTGTTAAGCTCAACCTTAACAAAAGAAATAGCACAATTCATTTCATGCCGTATTTAACATCTAACAATTCAACAATTACTATAGGAAGTCCTTAGTATGCACCGTCGATAGCTTAACGCACGCTACGATCCTATGTAGCGACGCACGCTACTCGTTAGCGCACGCAATACACACACTTAGCGACGCTAACCATGCACGGCCGATTTTCACCGATCAGCCGATCGATTCGCCGATGACTTAGCGCACGCTAAGTTGTAATATGGCGACGCTAAACATACTCGATAACGCACGTTAATTCACGAGCTTAGCGACGCACAGTGTATGGCGCTTCACCGAGGGCAGCAGATTATATACATGGTGATGAAGTAAGCGAATCCTTAGTCATAATGTTTGTTATTCGCTTCATGATATGGTCATAACCTTTATGAATGATCTCATGGATACTAACAACTTTGAGGTGCAAGTATACGTATAATCATCATAACGCTATAATCCGCCTTGGATTACAATTCTCATGCGAAGTTGGTGATCTCCGGTTGATGTATTAGATTCTACTATCATTATACATATTCGCATTTCATCTTGAGGTGAACTAACAATTCCAACTTATACGAAAGAATATTTTCTAAGATGATTCTTCCTTTAAGTTCTTATAATATCACCTCCAATTCATGATCACAAAGATAACATAAATCATACGGATTGTTAACTTCTAATGTTTCTCTCATCATTTGAAGTACTAGATTCCGACTTCAAGGTTCCAACAAAAATATCGTAATTGTAGACATTCCAATCTTCTAAACATGATGTTTGTTGAATAATTCACTAATGAAATTCAATATCTCGTTAACATGATCATCTTATCCCTTGGAATCCAAATCTAAGACTGTGATAGGTCGAACATACCTTAATATGCCGAAATCACCGAACCACAAGGTAAAATCCGACTTGGGTTATGTGCCACTCCAAAGTGTTACTTCTTCAATGATCACTACAAGTGATAACCAATATTCAAGGATCACTAAAATGTCTTCTAAGTGTGTAGAGGGATTATTACAATTCTTTGGCCTCTCAAGGATGAAGAATGGACGATGAAATGTAAGCCAAAACGGGTTGTTGTCCCATTTATAATATTCGTATTTTAACAAGTTAGCGCATGCTACTAAGCTTCCTTAGCACGCACTAATAAGAGTTGACTTAAACTGCCTGTGTTCATCCGGGAATCTTATCCGGGATTCATGTCACCGGGCGCATGTGCTAGCCGCCCCGCCCAATAATTGAGTTCTTAGCGCACGCAACTCCTACATGCATAGCGTGCGCTAGTAGTAGCCCGATAGCACAAGTTAAGCTACATTCTTAGCGGCGCTATCACGAAGTTTGCATGAGAAATTTCGCATGTTGTTATACTTAAGTACAAGGATGCCAATGCAAGAAATATCATACTCCAATAATCAAAACCACAAATCCAATAATACAGGTTCAATAGTGTGAAATACACCGTAATAAATCCGGATATTACAAATTTAAGGTTCATGAAGTTCCTAGAGGATTGGGCTCATAAAGTTCCTTCGGATTGATTAAAGGTTCATGAGGTTCCTAGAGGATTGGGCTCATGAAGTTCCTTCGATTCGATTTACGCTCATTAGGTTCCCGAGGACTAGCTCATAATGTTCCTTCGATTTCGATCTAAGGTTCACGAGGCTCTAGAGGACTAGGCTCATGAAGTTCCTTGAGACTCGAATTAAATGTTCATGAGGTTCCTAGAGGACTCGGGTTCATGAAGTTCCTTTAGATTTGAATTTAAGGTTCGTGAGGTTCCTAGAGGACTAGGTTCGTGAAGTTCCTTTTGACTTGGATTTAAGGTTCATGAGGATCATAGAGGACTATGCTCATGAGGTTCCTTAGATTTGTAATAAAGGTTCATGAGGTCCCTAAAGGACTGGGCTCATGAAGTTCCTTCGATTCGATTTAAGTTTCCTTGAACTTCATGAGGTTCCCATAGGTCTGTGCTCATGAAGTTCCTTTGAATTTGGATTTAAGGTTCATGAAGTTCCTGAGGACTAGGCTATGAAGTTCCTTCGATTTGAATTAAAGCTTCACGAGGTTCCTAGAGAACCGGACTCATGAAGTTCCTTTTCGATTTCGATTTAAGGTTCATGAGTTTCCTAGAGGACTGGCTCATGAAATTCCGTTGGATCTGGATTTAAGGTTCAGGAGGTTCCTAGAGGACTAGGCTCATGAGGTTCCTTCATATTTGGAATAAAGGTTCATGAGGTCCCTAAAGGACCGTGCTCATGAAGTTCCTTTCGATTCGATTTAGAAACCTTAACTTCATGAGGTTCCCATGTGACTGTGCTCATGAAGTTACTTTGAATTTGGATTTAAGGTTCATGAAGTTCCCAGGAATAGCCTCATGAAGTTCCCTCGATTCGATTTAAGGTTCATGAGGTTCCTAGAGGATCGGGCTCATGGTTCCTTCGGATTCGATTAAAGGTTCATGCGTTCCTAGAGGACTCGGCTCATGAAGTTCCTTTCGATTCGATTTATGGTTCATGAGGTTCCCAGAGGGATAGGCTCATAATGTTCCTTTTGATTGGGATTTAAGGTTCATGAGGTTCCTAGAGGACTAGCTCATGAAGTTCCTTGAGACTCGAATTAAAGGTTCATGAGGTTCCTAGAGGACTGGATCATGAAGTTCCTCTGGATTCGATCTAATGTTCATGAGGTTCCTATAGACTATGTTCGTGAAGTTCCTTTTGACTGATTTAAGGTTCATGAGGTTCCTATAGACCGCCTACTGTGTTCCTTTAGATTCGATTTAAGGTTAATGAGGTTCCTAGAGAACTCGACTCATGAAGTTCCTTTTCGATTTCGATTTAAGTTTCACGGGTTTCGAGAGGACTCGGCCTATGAAATTCTTCGATTTCGATTTAAGGTTCAGAGGTCCCTAAAGGATCGTGCTCATAAAGTTCCTTCGATTCGATTTGTTCCCTAACTTCATGAGGTTCCCATGACTAGGCTCATGAAGTTCCTTTGAATTTGAATTTAAGGTTTATGAAGTTCCTAGAGGACTAGCTCATGAAGTTCCTTCCTATTCGATTAAAGCTTCACGAGGTTCCCGAGGACTGTGCTCATGAAAAGTTCCTCGATTCGATTTAAGGTTCATGAGGTTCCTAGAGGATCGGGCTCATGAAGTTCCTTCGGATTCGATTAAAGGTTCATGAGGTTCCTAGAGGACTGCCCATGAAGTTCCTTCGATTTGGATTTACGGCTCATGAGGTTCCCGGAGGACTAGGCTCATAATGTTCCTTCGATTCGATTTAATGTTCACGAGGTTCCTAGAGGACTAGGTTCCCGAAGTTCCTTGAGACTCGACTAAATGTTCATGAGGTTCCTAGAGGACTGGCTCATGAAGTTCCTACGGATTTCGATTTAAGGTTCGTGAGGTTCCTAGAGGACTAGGTTCGTGAAGTTTCTTTTGACTCGATTTAAGGTTCATGAGGTTCATAGAGGACTAGTCTCATGAGGTTCCTTCGATTTGTAATAAAGGTTCATGAGGTTCCTAAAGGACTCGGCTCAAGTTCCTTTGAATTCGATTTAAGGTTCATGAAGTTCCTAGAGGACTAGTTATGAAGTTCCTTCGGATTGGGATTAAAGCTTCACGAGGTTCCTAAAAGAGCAGTTCGAAGTTCCTTTTGATTCGATTTAAGGTTCATGAGGTTCCTAGAGGACTAGGCTCATGAGGTTCCTTCGATTTGGAATAATGGTTCATGAGGTCCCTAAAGGACTCGGCTCATGAAGTTCCTTTGAATTCGATTTAAGGTTCATGAAGTTCCTAGAGGACTAGGCTCATGAAGTTCCTTCGATTCGATTAAAGCTTCACGAGGTTCCTAGGGACTGGGCTCATGAAAAGTCCTCGATTTGATTTAAGGTTCATGAGGTTCCTAGAGGATTGGCTCATGAAGTTCCTTCGGATTGATTAAAGGTTCATGAGGTTCCTAGAGGACTCGGCTCATGAAGTTCCTTCGATTTAGATTTACGGTTCATTAGGTTCCTGCAGGACTAGCTCATAATGTTCCTTCGATTTGGATCTAAGGTTCACGAGGCTCCTAGAGGACTAGGCTCATGAAGTTCCTTGAGACTCGAATTAAATGTTCATGAGGTTCCTAGAGGACTGGGTTCATGAAGTTCCTTTAGATTTGAATTTAAGGTTCGTGAGGTTCCTAGAGGACTAGGTTCGTGAAGTTGCTTTTGACTTGGATTTAAGGTTCATGA
Source organism: Orobanche coerulescens (assembly GCA_033398695.1). Taxonomy (NCBI): domain Eukaryota; kingdom Viridiplantae; phylum Streptophyta; class Magnoliopsida; order Lamiales; family Orobanchaceae; genus Orobanche; species Orobanche coerulescens. Next base: position 119,493,644 of record CM065803.1, read on the forward strand.
GGATCATAGATGACTGTGCTCATGAGGTTCCTCAGATTTGTAATAAAGGTTTATGAGGTCCCTAAAGGACTCGGCTCATGAACTTCCTTCGATTTCGATTTAAGTTTCCACGAACTTCATGAGGTTCCCATAGACTGTGCTCATGACGCTCCTTTGAATTTGGATTTAAGGTTCATGAAGTTCCTAGAGGACTAAGCTTATGAAGTTCCTTCGATTTGAATTAAAGGCCACGAGGTTCCTAGAGAACTGACTCATGAAGTTCCTTTTGATTTCGATTTAAGGTTCATGAGTTTCCTAGAGGACTCGGGCTCATGAAATTCCGCTGATCTGGATTTAAGGTTCGTGGAGGTTCCTAGAGGACTAGGCTCATGAGGTTCCTTCATATTTGGAATAAAGGTTCATGAGGTCCCTAAAGGATCGTGCTCATGAAGTTCCTTTCGATTCGATTTAAGGGTCCTAACTTCATGAGGTTCCCATAGGACTGTGCTCATGAAGTTACTTTGAATTTGGATTTAAGGTTCATGAAGTTCCCGAGGAATAGCCTCATGAAGTTCCTCGATTTGGATTTAAGGTTCATGAGGTTCCTAGAGGATCGGGCTCATGAAGTTCCTTCGGATTCGATTAAAGGTTCATGCGGTTCCTAGAGGACTGGCTCATGAAGTTCCTTCGATTCGATTTATGGTTCATGAGGTTCCTGCAGGGATAGGCTCATAATGTTCCTTTTGATTTCGATTTAAGGTTCATGAGGTTCCTAGAGGACTAGGCTCATGAAGTTCCTCGAGACTCGAATTAAAGGTTCATGAGGTTCCTAGAGGATCGGGATCATGAAGTTCCTTTCGATTCGATCTAATGTTCATGAGGTTCCTATAGACTATGTTCGTGAAGTTCCTTTTGACTTGGATTTAAGGTTCATGAGGTTCCTATAGACCGGGCTCACTGTGTTCCTTTAGATTCGATTTAAGGTTAATGAGGTTCCTAGAGAATCGACTCATGAAGTTCCTTTTCGATTTCGATTTAAGTTTCATGGGTTTCGAGAGACTGGCTCATGAAATTCCTTCGATTTCGATTTAAGGTTCGTGGAGGTCCCTAAAGGATCGTGCTCATAAAGTTCCTTCGATTCGATTTACGGTTCCTAACTTCATGAGGTTCCCATAGGACTAGGCTCATGAAGTTCCTTTGAATTTGAATTTAAGGTTTATGAAGTTCCTAGAGGACTAGGCTCATGAAGTTCCTTCCTATTCGATTAAAGCTTCACGAGGTTCCTCGAGGACTAGGCTCATGAAAAGTTCCTCGATTTGGATTTAAGGTTCATGAGGTTCCTAGAGGATTGGGCTCATGAAGTTCCTTCGGATTCGATTAAAGGTTCATGAGGTTCCTAGAGGACTGGCTCATGAAGTTCCTTCGATTCGATTTACGGCTCATGAGGTTCCCGGAGGACTAAAGCTCATAATGTTCCTTCGATTCGATTTAATGTTCACGAGGTTCCTAGAGGACTAGGTTCCCAAGTTCCTTGAGACTCGAATTAAATGTTCATGAGGTTCCTAGAGGACTGGCTCATGAAGTTCCTATGGATTCGATTTAAGGTTCGTGAGGTTCCTAGAGACTAGGTTCGTGAAGTTTCTTTGACTGGATTTAAGGTTCATGAGGTTCATAGAGGACTAGGCTCATGAGGTTCCTTTCGATTTGTAATAAAGGTTCATGAGGTTCCTAAAGGACTGGGCTCAAGTTCCTTTGAATTTGGATTTAAGGTTCATGAAGTTCCTAGAGGACTAAAGCTTATGAAGTTCCTTCGATTCGGGATTAAAGCTTCACGAGGTTCCTAAAAGAGTAGGCTCGTGAAGTTCCTTTTGATTTCGATTTAAGGTTCATGAGGTTCCTAGAGGACTAGGCTCATGAGGTTCCTTCGGATTTGGAATAATGGTTCATGAGGTCCCTAAAGGACTGGCTCATGAAGTTCCTTTGAATTCGATTTAAGGTTCATGAAGTTCCTAGAGGACTAGGCTCATGAAGTTCCTTCGGATTCGATTAAAGCTTCACGAGGTTCCTAGGGACTGGGCTCATGAAAAGTCCTCGATTTCGATTTAAGGTTCATGAGGTTCCTAGAGGATCGGGCTCATGAAGTTCCTTCTGATTGATTAAAGGTTCATGAGGTTCCTAGAGGACTCGGCTCATGAAGTTCCTTCGATTTAGATTTACGGCTCATTAGGTTCCCAGAGGACTAGGCTCATAATGTTCCTTTCGATTTGGATCTAAGGTTCACGAGGCTCCTAGAGGACTAGGCTCATGAAGTTCCTTGAGACTCAATTAAATGTTCATGAGGTTCCTAGAGGACTCGGGTTCATGAAGTTCCTTTAGATTTGAATTTAAGGTTCGTGAGGTTCCTAGAGGACTAGGTTCGTGAAGTTGCTTTTGACTGATTTAAGGTTCATGAGGATCATAGATGACTAGGCTCATGAGGTTCCTTAGATTTGTAATAAAGGTTTATGAGGTCCCTAAAGGACTGGCTCATGAACTTCCTTCGATTTCGATTTGTTTCCACGAACTTCATGAGGTTCCCATAGACTAGGCTCATGACGCTCCTTTGAATTCGATTTAAGGTTCATGAAGTTCCTAGAGGACTAGCTTATGAAGTTCCTTCGATTTGAATTAAAGCGCCACGAGGTTCCTAGAGAATCGACTCATGAAGTTCCTTTTCGATTTCGATTTAAGGTTCATGAGTTTCCTAGAGGACTGGCTCATGAAATTCCGCTGATCTGGATTTAAGGTTCGTGGAGGTTCCTAGAGGACTAGGCTCATGAGGTTCCTTCAAATTTGGAATAAAGGTTCATGAGGTCCCTAAAGGACTCGTGCTCATGAAGTTCCTTCGATTCGATTTAAGGGTCCCGTAAATTCATGAGGTTCCCGTAGACTAGGCTCATGAAGTTCCCTTGAATTTGGATTTAAGGTTCATGAAGTTCCCAGGACTAGCCTCATGAAGTTCCTCGATTTGGATTTAAGGTTCATGAGGTTCCTAGAGGATCGGGCTCATGAAGTTCCTTCGGATTCGATTAAAGGTTCATGCGGTTCCTAAAGGACTGGTCTCATGAAGTTCCTTTCGATTTCGATTTATGGTTCATGAGGTTCCCGCAGGGATAGGCTCATAATGTTCCTTTTGATTTCGATTTAAGGTTCATGAGGTTCCTAGAGGACTAGGCTCATGAAGTTCCTTGAGACTCGATTAAATGTTCATGAGGTTCCTAGAGGACTGGGCTCATGAAGTTCCTTCGATTTGATCTAAGGTTCACGAGGTTCCTATGTGACTATGTTCGTGAAGTTCCTTTTAACTTGGATTTAAGGTTCATGAGGTTCCTATAGGACTCGGCTCATGAGGTTCCTTTAGATTCGATTTAAGGTTAATGAGGTTCCGAGAGAATCGGGACTCATGAAGTTCCTTTTCGATTTCGATTTAAGTTTCATGGGTTTCCTAGAGGACTGGGCTCATGAAATTCCTTCGATTCGATTTATGGTTCGTGAGGTCCCTAAAGGATCGTGCTCATAAAGTTCCTTTCGATTCGATTTACGGTTCTAACTTCATGAGGTTCCCATGACTAGGCTCATGAAGTTCCTTTGAATTTCGATTTAAGGTTTATGAAGTTCCTAGAGGACTAGCTCATGAAGTTCCTTCCTATTCGATTAAAGCTTCACGAGGTTCCTCAAGGACTACGCCATGAAAAGTTCCTCGATTTGGATTTAAGGTTCATGAGGTTCCTAGAGGATTGGGCTCATGAAGTTCCTTCGGATTCGATTAAAGGTTCATGAGGTTCCTAGAGGACTAGGCTCATGAAGTTCCTTCGATTTCGATTTACGGCTCATGAGGTTCCTAGAGGACTAGGCTCATAATGTTCCTTTCGATTTGGATTTAAGGTTCACGAGGTTCCTAGAGGACTAGGTTCATGAAGTTCCTTGAGACTCGAATTAAATGTTCATGAGGTTCCTAGAGGACTGGGCTCATGAAGTTCCTTTCGATTCGATTTAAGGTTCGTGAGGTTCATAGAGGACTAGGTTCTGAAGTTTCTTTTGACTTGGATTTAAGGTTCATGAGGTTCATAGAGGACTAGGCTCATGAGGTTCCTTCGCATTTGTAATAAAGGTTCATGAGGTTCCTAAAGGACTCGGCTCGCGGTTCCTTTGAATTTGGATTTAAGGTTCATGAAGTTCCTAGAGGACTAAAGCTATGAAGTTCCTTCGATTGATTAAAGCTTCACGAGGTTCCTAAAGGAGTAGGCTCGTGAAGTTCCTTTTGATTTCGATTTAAGGTTCATGAGGTTCCTAGAGGACTAGGCTCATGAGGTTCCTTCGGATTGGGAATAATGGTTCATGAGGTCCCTAAAGGACTGGCTCATGAAGTTCCTTTGAATTTGGATTTAAGGTTCATGAAGTTCCTAGAGGACTAGGCTCATGAAGTTCCTTCGATTTGGATTAAAGCTTCACGAGGTTCCTAGGGACCGGGCTCATGAAAAGTCCTCGATTTGGATTTAAGTTTCATGAGGTTCCTAGAGGATTGGGCTCATGAAGTTCCTTCGGATTTGGATTAAAGGTTCATGAGGTTCCTAGAGGACTCGGCTCATGAAGTTCCTTTCGATTTGGATTTACGGCTCATTAGGTTCCCAGAGGACTAGCTCATAATGTTCCTTTCGATTTGGATCTAAGGTTCACGAGGCTCCTAGAGGACTAGCTCATGAAGTTCCTTGAGACTCAATTAAATGTTCATGAGTTTCCTAGAGGACTGGGTTCATGAAGTTCCTTTAGATTTGAATTTAAGGTTCGTGAGGTTCCTAGAGGACTAGGTTCGTGAAGTTGCTTTTGACTTGGATTTATGGTTCATGAGGATCATAGAGGACTAGGCTCATGAGGTTCCTTAGATTTGTAATAAAGGTTCATGAGGTCCCTAAAGGACTGGGCTCATGAAGTTCCTTCGATTCGATTTAAAGTTTCCAGAACTTCATGAGGTTCCCATAGTACTAGGCTCATGAAGTTCCTTTGAATTTGGATTTAAGGTTCATGAGGTTTCTAGAGGATCGGGCTCATGAAGTTCCTTCGATTTCGATTAAAGCTTCACGAGGTTCCTAGAGAACTGGACTCATGAAGTTCCTTTTGATTTCGATTTAAGGTTCATGAGGTTCCTAGAGGACTAGGCTCATGAAGTTCCTTGAGACTCGAATTAAATGTTCATGAGGTTCCTAGAGGACTGGGCTCATGAAGTTCCTTTGGAATCGATCTAAGGTTCATGAGGTTCCTATAGACTATGTTCGTGAAGTTCCTTTTGACTCGATTTAAGGTTCATGAGGTTCCTAGAGGACTCGGCTCATGAGGTTCCTTTAGATTCGATTTAAGGTTAATGAGGTTCCTAGAGAACTCGACTCATGAAGTTCCTTTTCGATTTCGATTTAAGTTTCATGAGTTTCCTAGAGGATCGGCTCATGAAATTCCTTTCGATTTCGATTTAAGGTTCGTGAGGTCCCTATGGATCGTGCTCATAAAGTTCCTTTGGATTCGATTTACGGTTCTAACTTCATGAGGTTCCCATAGACTAGGCTCATGAAGTTCCTTTGAATTCGATTTAAGGTTTATGAAGTTCCTAGAGGACTAGCTCATGAAGTTCCTTCAATTGATTAAAGCTTCACGAGGTTCCTCGAGGACTAGGCTAATAGTTCCCTTAGATTCGATTTAAGGTTCATGAGGTTCCTAGAGGATTGGGCTCATGAAGTTCCTTCGGATTTCGATTAAAGGTTCATGAGGTTCCTAGAGGACTGGGCTCATGAAGTTCCTTTCGATTTCGATTTACGGCTCATGAGGTTCCCGGAGGACTAGGCTCATAATGTTCCTTCGATTTGGATTTAAGGTTCACGAGGTTCCTAGAGGACTAGGTTCATGAAGTTCCTTGAGACTCAATTAAATGTTCATGAGGTTCCTAGAGGACTGGGCCCATGAAGTTCCTTTGGATTGGATTTAAGGTTCGTGAGGTTTCTAGAGGACTAGGTTCGTGAAGTTTCTTTTGACTTGGATTTAAGGTTCATGAGGTTCATAGAGGACTAGGCTCATGAGGTTCGTTCGGATTTGTAATAAAGGTTCATGAGGTTCCTAAAGGACTGGGCTCGTGAAGTTCCTTTGAAATCGATTTAAGGTTCATGAAGTTCCTAGAGGACTAGGCTTATGAAGTTCCTTCAGATTGATTAAAGCTTCACGAGGTTCATAAAGGAGTAGGCTCGAAGTTCGCTTTGATTCGATTTAAGGTTTATGAGGTTCCTAGAGGACTAGCTCATGAGCTTCCTTCGGATTTGAATAATGGTTCATGAGGTCCCTAAAGGACTGGGCTCATGAAGTTCCTTTGAATTTCGATTTAAGGTTCATGAAGTTCCTAGAGGACTAGGCTCATGAAGTTCCTTCGGATTTGGATTAAAGCTTCACGAGGTTCCTAGGGACTGGGCTCATGAAAAGTCCTCGATTCGATTTAAGGTTGATGAGGTTCCTAGAGGATTGGGCTCATGAAGTTCCTTCTGATTGATTAAAGGTTCATGAGGTTCCTAGAGGACTGGGCTCATGAAGTTCCTTCGATTTGGATTTACGGCTCATTAGGTTCCCAGAGGACTAGGCTCATAATGTTCCTTTGGATTTGGATCTAAGGTTCACGAGGCTCCTAGAGGACTAGGCTCATGAAGTTCCTCGAGACTCGAATTAAATGTTCATGAGGTTCCTAGAGGACTCGGGTTCATGAAGTTCCTTTAGATTTGAATTTAAGGTTCGTGAGGTTCCTAGAGGACTAGGTTCGTGAAGTTCCTTTTGACTTGGATTTAAGGTTCATGAGGATCAAAGAGGACTAGGCTCATGAGGTTCCTTAGATTTGTAATAAAGGTTCATGAGGTCCCTAAAGGATCGGGCTCATGAAGTTCCTTTCGATTTAGATTTAAGTTTCAGAACTTCATGAGGTTCCCATGTGACTAGGCTCATGAAGTTCCTTTGAATTCGATTTAAGGTTCATGAAGTTCCTAGAGGACTAGGCTTATGAAGTTCCTTTCGATTTGAATTAAAGCTTCACGAGGTTCCTAGAGAACTGACTCATGAAGTTCCTTTTCGATTTCGATTTAAGGTTCATGAGTTTCCTAGAGGACTGGCTCATGAAATTCCGCTGATCTCGGATTTAAGGTTCAGGAGGTTCCTAGAGGACTAGGCTCATGAGGTTCCTTCATATTTGGAATAAAGGTTCATGAGGTCCCTAAAGGACTCGTGCTCATGAAGTTCCTTTAGATTTCGATTTAAGGGTCCCTAACTTCATGAGGTTCCCATAGACTAGACTCATGAAGTTCCTTTGAATTTGGATTTAAGGTTCATGAAGTTCCCGAGGACTAGCCTCATGAAATTCCTCGATTTCGATTTTAGGTTCATGAGGTTCCTATAGGAGTTGGCTCATGAAGTTCCTTCTGATTTGGTTTAATGGTTCATGTGGTTCCTAGAGGACTGGGCTCATGAAGTTCCTTTCGATTTCGATTTATGGTTCATGAGGTTCCGAGAGGGATAGACTCATAATGTTCCTTTTGATTTCGATTCAAGGTTCATGAGGTTCCTAGAGGACTAGGCTCATGAAGTTCCTTGAGACTCGAATTAAATGTTCATGAGGTTCCTAGAGGACTCGGCTCATGAAGTTCCTTTCGATTCGATCTAAGGTTCATGAGGTTCCTATAGACTATGTTCGTGAAGTTCCTTTTGACTTGATTTAAGGTTCATGAGGTTCCTAGAGGACTGGGCTCATGAGGTTCCTTTAGATTTCGATTTAAGGTTAATGAGGTTCCTAGAGAATCGACTCGTGAAGTTCCTTTTCGATTTCGATTTAAGTTTCATGAGTTTCCTAGAGGACTGGGCTCATGAAATTCCTTTCGATTCGATTTAAGGTTCAGGAGGTCCCTAAAGGATCGTGCTCATAAAGTTCCTTTCGATTCGATTTACGGTTCTAACTTCATGAGGTTCCCATGTGACTAGGCTCATGAAGTTCCCTTGAATTTGATTTAAGGTTTATGAAGTTCCTAGAGGACTAGGCTCATGAAGTTCCTTCGTATTCGATTAAAGCTTCACGAGGTTCCTCGAGGACTGTGCTCATGAAAAGTTCCCTCGATTTGGATTTAAGGTTCATGAAGTTCCTAGAGGACTAGGCTTATGAAGTTCCTTCGGATTTGGATTAAAGCTTCACGAGGTTCCTAAAGGAATAGCTCGCGAAGTTCCTTTTGATTCGATTTAAGGTTCGTGAGGTTTCTAGAGGACTAGGCTCATGAGGTTCCTTCGGATTTGGAATTATGGTTCATGAGGTCCCTAAAGGACTGGCCTCATGAAGTTCCTCTCCATTTGGATTTAAGGTTCATGAAGTTCCTAGAGGACTAGGCTCATGAAGTTCCTTCGGATTTGAATTAAAGCTTCACGAGGTTCCTAGGGACCGGGCTCATGAAAAGTCCTCGATTTCGATTTAAGGTTCATGAGGTTCCTAGAGGATTGGGCTCATGAAGTTCCTTCGATTTGGATTAAAGGTTCATAAGGTTCCTAGAGGACTGGGCTCATGAGGTTCCTTTAGATTCGATTTAAGGTTAATGAGGTTCCTAGAGAACTGGACTCATGAAGTTCCTTTTCGATTTCGATTTAAGTTTCATGAGTTTCCTAGAGGATCGGGCTCATGAAATTCCTTTCGATTTCGATTTAAGGTTCGGAGGCCCCTAAAGGATCGTGCTCATAAAGTTCCTTCGATTTCGATTTACGGTTCTAACTTCATGAGGTTCCCATGTGACTAGGCTCATGAAGTTCCTTTGAATTGGATTTAAGGTTTATAAAGTTCCTAGAGGGCTAGGCTCATGAAGTTCCTTCGAATTTGGATTAAAGCTTCACGAGGTTCCTCGAGGACTGTGCTCATGAAAAGTTCCTCGATTTGGATTTAAGGTTCATGAGGTTCCTAGAGGATTGGGCTCATGAAGTTCCTTCGGATTTGGATTAAAGGTTCATGAGGTTCCTAGAGGACTGGGCTCATGAAGTTCCTTTCGATTTCGATTTACGGTTCATGAGGTTCCCGGAGGACTAGGCTCATAATGTTCCTTTAGATTTGGATTTAAGGTTCACGAGGTTCCTAGAGGACTAGGTTCATGAAGTTCCTCGAGACTCGAATTAAATGTTCATGAGGTTCCTAGAGGACTCGGCTCATGAAGTTCCTTCGATTTGGATTTAAGGTTCGTGAGGTTTCTAGAGGACTAGGTTCGTTAAGTTTCTTTTGACTTGGATTTAAGGTTCATGAGGTTCATAGAGGACTAGGCTCATGAGGTTCCTTCGGATTTGTAATAAAGGTTCATGAGGTTCCTAAAGGACTGGGATCGTGAAGTTCCTTTGAAATCGATTTAAGGGTCATGAAGTTCCTAGAGGACTAGGCTTATGAAGTTCCTTCAGATTTGGATTAAAGCTTCACGAGGTTCATAAAGGAGTAGCTCGCAGTTCCTTTTGATTCGATTTAAGGTTCATGAGGTTCCTAGAGGACTAGGCTCATGAGCTTCCTTCGGATTTGGAATAATGGTTCATGAGGTCCCTAAAGGACTCGGGCTCATGAAGTTCCTTTGAATTTGGATTTAAGGTTCATGAAGTTCCTAGAGGACTAGGCTCATGAAGTTCCTTCGATTTCGATTAAAGCTTCACGAGGTTCCTAGGGACTGGGCTCATGAAAAGTCCTCGATTTCGATTTAAGGTTCATGAGGTTCCTAGAGGATCGGGCTCATGAAGTTCCTTCGATTGATTAAAGGTTCATGAGGTTCCTAGAGGACTGGGCTCATGAAGTTCCTTTGGATTCGATTTACGGCTCATTAGATTCCTGAGGACTAGGCTCATGAAGTTCCTTGAAACTCGAATTAAATGTTCATGAGGTTCCTAGAGGACTGGGTTCATGAAGTTCCTTTAGATTTGAATTTAAGGTTCGTGAGGTTCCTAGAGGACTAGGTTCGTGAAGTTCCTTTTGACTTGGATTTAAGGTTCATGAGGATCATAGAGGACTATGCTCATGAGGTTCCTTAGATTTGTAATAAAGGTTCATGAGGTCCCTAAAGGACCGTGCTCATGAAGTTCCTTTGTATTCGATTTAGTTTCTGTGAACTTCATGAGGTTCCCATGACTAGGCTCATGAAGTTCCTTTGAATTGGATTTAAGGTTCATGAAGTTCCTAGAGGACTAGGCTTATGAAGTTCCTTTAGATTTGAATTAAAGCTTCACGAGGTTCCTAGAGAACTCGACTCATGAAGTTCCTTTTCGATTTCGATTTAAGGTTCATGAGTTTCCTAGAGGACTGGCTCATGAAATTCCGCTGATCTGGATTTAAGGTTCGTGAGGTTCCTAGAGGACTAGGCTCATGAGGTTCCTTCATATTTGGAATAAAGGTTCATGAGGTCCCTAAAGGATCGTGCTCATGAAGTTCCTTTAGATTCGATTTAAGGGTCCCTAACTTCATGAGGTTCCCATGTGACTGTGCTCATGAAGTTCCTTTGAATTTGGATTTAAGGTTCATGAAGTTCCCGAGGACTAGCCTCATGAAGTTCCCTTGGATTTGGATTTAAGGTTCATGAGGTTCCTAGAGGATTGGGCTCATGAAGTTCCTTCGATTCGGGATTAAAGGTTCATGCGGTTCCTAGAGGACTGGGCTCATGAAGTTCCTTTGGATTTGGATTTATGGTTCATGAGGTTCACAGAGGGATAGGCTCATAATGTTCCTTTTGATTTCGATTCAAGGTTCATGAGGTTCCTAGAGGACTAGGCTCATGAAGTTCCTTGAGACTCGAATTAAATGTTCATGAGGTTCCTAGAGGACTGGGCTCATGAAGTTCCTTCGATTCGATCTAAGGTTCATGAGGTTCCTATAGACTATGTTCGTGAAGTTCCTTTTGACTTGGATTTAAGGTTCATGAGGTTCCTAGAGGACTGGGCTCATGAGGTTCCTTTAGATTCGATTTAAGGTTAATGAGGTTCCTAGAGAATTGGACTCGTGAAGTTCCTTTTGGATTTCGATTTAAGTTTCATGAGTTTCCTAGAGGACTGGGCTCATGAAATTCCTTTCGATTCGATTTAAGGTTCGTGAGGTCCCTAAAGGATCGTGCTCATAAAGTTCCTTTCGATTCGATTTACGGTTCTAACTTCATGAGGTTCCCATGTGACTAGGCTCATGAAGTTCCTTTGAATTTGGATTTAAGGTTTATGAAGTTCCTAGAGGACTAGGCTCATGAAGTTCCTTCGTATTTGGATTAAAGCTTCACGAGGTTCCTCGAGGACTAGGCTCATGAAAAGTTCCTCGATTTGGATTTAAGGTTCATGAGGTTCCTAGAGGATCGGGATCATGAAGTTCCTTCGATTCGATTAAAGGTTCATGATGTTCCTAGAGGACTGGGCTCATGAAGTTCCTTCGATTTGGATTTACGGCTCATGAGGTTCCCGGAGGACTACGCCGTAATGTTCATTCGATTTGGATTTAAGGTTCACGAGGTTCCTAGAGGACTAGGTTCATGAAGTTCCTTGAGACTCAATTAAATGTTCATGAGGTTCCAAGAGGACTGGGCTCATGAAGTTCCTTTGGATTTAGATTTAAGGTTCGTGAGGTTCCTAGAGGACTAGGTTCGTGAAGTTTCTTTTGACTTGGATTTAAGGTTCATGAGGTTCATAGAGGACTAGGCTCATAAGGTTCCTTCGGATTTGTAATAAAGGTTCATGAGGTTCCTAAAGGACTGGGCTCGTGAAGTTCCTTTGAATTTGGATTTAAGGTTCATGAAGTTCCTAGAGGACTAGGCTTATGAAGTTCCTTCGGATTTGGATTAAAGCTTCACGAGGTTCCTAAAGGAATAGGCTCGCGAAGTTCCTTTTGATTTGGATTTATGGTTCATGAGGTTCCTAGAGGACTAGGCTCATGAGGTTCCTTCGGATTTGGAATTATGGTTCATGAGGTCCCTAAAGGACTGGCCTCATGAAGTTCCTCTGAATTTGGATTTAAGGTTCATGAAGTTCCTAGAGGACTAGGCTCATGAAGTTCCTTCGGATTTGAATTAAAGCTTCACGAGGTTCCTAGGGGACTGGGCTCATGAAAAGTCCTCGATTCGATTTAAGGTTCATGAGGGTCCTAGAGGATTGGGCTCCTGAAGTTCCTTCGGATTTGGATTAAAGGTTCATAAGGTTCCTAGAGGACTGGGCTCATGAGGTTCCTTTAGATTCGATTTAAGGTTAATGAGGTTCCTAGAGAACTGACTCATGAAGTTCCTTTTCGATTTCGATTTAAGTTTCATGAGTTTCCTAGAGGACTGGGCTCATGAAATTCCTTTCGATTCGATTTAAGGTTCAGAGGCCCCTAAAGGACTCGTGCTCATAAAGTTCCTTTCGATTTGGATTTACGGTTCTAACTTCATGAGGTTCCCATGTGACTAGGCTCATGAAGTTCCTTTGAATTGGATTTAAGGTTTATAAAGTTCCTAGAGGGCTAGGCTCATGAAGTTCCTTCGAATTGATTAAAGCTTCACGAGGTTCCTCGAGGACTGTGCTCATGAAAAGTTCCCTTGGATTTGGATTTAAGGTTCATGAGGTTCCTAGAGGATTGGGCTCATGAAGTTCCTTCGATTCGATTAAAGGTTCATGAGGTTCCTAGAGGACTGGCTCATGAAGTTCCTTTCGATTTCGATTTACGGTTCATGAGGTTCCCGGAGGACTAGGCTCATAATGTTCCTTTAGATTTGGATTTAAGGTTCACGAGGTTCCTAGAGGACTAGGTTCATGAAGTTCCTTGAGACTCGAATTAAATGTTCATGAGGTTCCTAGAGGACTGGGCTCATGAAGTTCCTTTCGATTTGGATTTAAGGTTCGTGAGGTTTCTAGAGGACTAGGTTCGTAAGTTTCTTTTGACTTGGATTTAAGGTTCATGAGGTTCATAGAGGACTAGGCTCATGAGGTTCCTTCGGATTTGTAATAAAGGTTCATGAGGTTCCTAAAGGACTGGATCGTGAAGTTCCTTTGAAATCGATTTAAGGGTCATGAAGTTCCTAGAGGACTAGGCTTATGAAGTTCCTTCAGATTTGGATTAAAGCTTCACGAGGTTCATAAAGGAGTAGGCTCGTGAAGTTCCTTTTGATTTGGATTTAAGGTTCATGAGGTTCCTAGAGGACTAGGCTCATGAGCTTCCTTCGGATTTGGAATAATGGTTCATGAGGTCCCTAAAGGACTGGGCTCATGAAGTTCCTTTGAATTTGGATTTAAGGTTCATGAAGTTCCTAGAGGACTAGGCTCATGAAGTTCCTTCGGATTTGGATTAAAGCTTCACGAGGTTCCTAGGGGACTGGGCTCATGAAAAGTCCCTTGGATTTGGATTTAAGGTTCATGAGGTTCCTAGAGGATTGGGCTCATGAAGTTCCTTCGGATTTGGATTAAAGGTTCATGAGGTTCCTAGAGGACTGGGCTCATGAAGTTCCTTTGGATTTGGATTTACGGTTCATTAGATTCCCAGAGGACTAGGCTCATGAAGTTCCTTGAAACTCGAATTAAATGTTCATGAGGTTCCTAGAGGACTGGGTTCATGAAGTTCCTTTAGATTTGAATTTAAGGTTCGTGAGGTTCCTAGAGGACTAGGTTCGTGAAGTTCCTTTTGACTTGGATTTAAGGTTCATGAGGATCATAGAGGACTATGCTCATGAGGTTCCTTAGGATTTGTAATAAAGGTTCATGAGGTCCCTAAAGGACTGTGCTCATGAAGTTCCTTTGGATTTGGATTTAAGTTTCCAGGAACTTCATGAGGTTCCCATAGGACTAGGCTCATGAAGTTCCTTTGAATTTGGATTTAAGGTTCATGAAGTTCCTAGAGGACTAGGCTTATGAAGTTCCTTTAGATTTGAATTAAAGCTTCACGAGGTTCCTAGAGAACTGGACTCATGAAGTTCCTTTTGGATTTCGATTTAAGGTTCATGAGTTTCCTAGAGGATCGGGCTCATGAAATTCCGCTGATCTCGGATTTAAGGTTCAGGAGGTTCCTAGAGGACTAGGCTCATGAGGTTCCTTCATATTTGGAATAAAGGTTCATGAGGTCCCTAAAGGACCGTGCTCATGAAGTTCCTTTAGATTTCGATTTAAGGTCCCTAACTTCATGAGGTTCCCATAGGACTGTGCTCATGAAGTTCCTTTGAATTTGGATTTAAGGTTCATGAAGTTCCCCGAGGACTAGCCTCATGAAGTTCCCTTGGATTTGGATTTAAGGTTCATGAGGTTCCTAGAGGATTGGGCTCATGAAGTTCCTTCGGATTTGGATTAAAGGTTCATGCGGTTCCTAGAGGACTGGGCTCATGAAGTTCCTTTGGATTTGGATTTATGGTTCATGAGGTTCACAGAGGGATAGGCTCATAATGTTCCTTTTGATTTGGATTCAAGGTTCATGAGGTTCCTAGAGGACTAGGCTCATGAAGTTCCTTGAGACTCGAATTAAATGTTCATGAGGTTCCTAGAGGACTGGGCTCATGAAGTTCCTTTCGATTCGATCTAAGGTTCATGAGGTTCCTATGTGACTATGTTCGTGAAGTTCCTTTTGACTGATTTAAGGTTCATGAGGTTCCTAGAGGACTGGGCTCATGAGGTTCCTTTAGATTTGGATTTAAGGTTAATGAGGTTCCTAGAGAATCGACTCGTGAAGTTCCTTTTCGATTTCGATTTAAGTTTCATGAGTTTCCTAGAGGATGGGCTCATGAAATTCCTTTCGATTCGATTTAAGGTTCAGGAGGTCCCTAAAGGACTGTGCTCATAAAGTTCCTTTCGATTTCGATTTACGGTTCTAACTTCATGAGGTTCCCATAGGACTAGGCTCATGAAGTTCCTTTGAATTTGGATTTAAGGTTTATGAAGTTCCTAGAGGACTAGGCTCATGAAGTTCCTTCGTATTTGGATTAAAGCTTCACGAGGTTCCTCGAGGACTAGGCTCATGAAAAGTTCCTCGATTTGGATTTAAGGTTCATGAGGTTCCTAGAGGATTGGGATCATGAAGTTCCTTTCGATTTCGATTAAAGGTTCATGATGTTCCTAGAGGACTGGGCTCATGAAGTTCCTTTCGATTTGGATTTACGGTTCATGAGGTTCCCGGAGGACTACGCCGTAATGTTCATTCGATTTGGATTTAAGGTTCACGAGGTTCCTAGAGGACTAGGTTCATGAAGTTCCTTGAGACTCGAATTAAATGTTCATGAGGTTCCAAGAGGACTGGGCTCATGAAGTTCCTTTGGATTTAGATTTAAGGTTCGTGAGGTTCCTAGAGGACTAGGTTCGTGAAGTTTCTTTTGACTTGGATTTAAGGTTCATGAGGTTCATAGAGGACTAGGCTCATAAGGTTCCTTCGGATTTGTAATAAAGGTTCATGAGGTTCCTAAAGGACTGGGCTCGTGAAGTTCCTTTGAATTTGGATTTAAGGTTCATGAAGTTCCTAGAGGACTAGGCTTATGAAGTTCCTTCGGATTTGGATTAAAGCTTCACGAGGTTCCTAAAGGAATAGGCTCGCGAAGTTCCTTTTGATTTGGATTTATGGTTCATGAGGTTCCTAGAGGACTAGGCTCATGAGGTTCCTTCGGATTTGGAATTATGGTTCATGAGGTCCCTAAAGGACTGGCCTCATGAAGTTCCTCTGAATTGGATTTAAGGTTCATGAAGTTCCTAGAGGACTAGGCTCATGAAGTTCCTTCTGATTTGAATTAAAGCTTCACGAGGTTCCTAGGGGACTGGGCTCATGAAAAGTCCTCGATTTGGATTTAAGGTTCATGAGGTTCCTAGAGGATTGGGCTCATGAAGTTCCTTCGATTTGGATTAAAGGTTCATAAGGTTCCTAGAGGACTGGGCTCATGAGGTTCCTTTAGATTTCGATTTAAGGTTAATGAGGTTCCTAGAGAACTCGACTCATGAAGTTCCTTTTGGATTTCGATTTAAGTTTCATGAGTTTCCTAGAGGACTGGCTCATGAAATTCCTTTGGATTCGATTTAAGGTTCAGGAGGCCCCTAAAGGACTGTGCTCATAAAGTTCCTTTGGATTTCGATTTACGGTTCTCAACTTCATGAGGTTCCCATGTGACTAGGCTCATGAAGTTCCTTTGAATTTGGATTTAAGGTTTATAAAGTTCCTAGAGGGCTGTGCTCATGAAGTTCCTTCAATTTGGATTAAAGCTTCACGAGGTTCCTCGAGGACTAGGCTCATGAAAAGATCCCATGGATTTCGAATTAAGGATAATGATGTTCCTAGAGGATTGCGCACAAGAAGTTCCTGCTGATTTGGATTAAAGTTTCATGAGTTTCCAATATGACTCGGCTCATGAAGTTCCTTTGGATTCGATTTACGGTTCATGAGGTTCCTGGAGGACTAGGCTCATAATGTTCCTTTAGATTTGGATTTAAGGTTCACGAGGTTCCTAGAGGACTAGGTTCATGAAGTTCCTTGAGACTCGAATTAAATGTTCATGAGGTTCCTAGAGGACTGGGCTCATGAAGTTCCTTTGGATTTGGATTTAAGGTTCGTGAGGTTTCTAGAGGACTAGGTTCGTTAAGTTTCTTTTGACTTGGATTTAAGGTTCATGAGGTTCATAGAGGACTAGGCTCATGAGGTTCCTTCGGATTTGTAATAAAGGTTCATGAGGTTCCTAAAGGACTGGGATCGTGAAGTTCCTTTGAAATTGGATTTAAGGGTCATGAAGTTCCTAGAGGACTAGGCTTATGAAGTTCCTTCAGATTTGGATTAAAGCTTCACGAGGTTCATAAAGGAGTAGGCTCGTGAAGTTCCTTTTGATTTGGATTTAAGGTTCATGAGGTTCCTAGAGGACTAGGCTCATGAGCTTCCTTCGGATTTGGAATAATGGTTCATGAGGTCCCTAAAGGACTGGGCTCATGAAGTTCCTTTGAATTTGGATTTAAGGTTCATGAAGTTCCTAGAGGACTAGGCTCATGAAGTTCCTTCGGATTTGGATTAAAGCTTCACGAGGTTCCTAGGGGACTGGGCTCATGAAAAGTCCTCGATTTGGATTTAAGGTTCATGAGGTTCATATAGGATTTGGCTCTTGAAGTTCCTTTTGATTTGGATTTAAGGTTCATGAGGTTCCTAGAGGACTGGGCTCATGAAGTTCCTTTGGATTTGGATTTACGGTTCATTAGATTCCCGCAGGACTAGGCTCATGAAGTTCCTTGAAACTCGAATTAAATGTTCATGAGGTTCCTAGAGGACTTGGGTTCATGAAGTTCCTTTAGATTTGAATTTAAGGTTCGTGAGGTTCCTAGAGGACTAGGTTCGTGAAGTTCCTTTTGACTTGGATTTAAGGTTCATGAGGATCATAGAGGACTATGCTCATGAGGTTCCTTAGATTTGTAATAAAGGTTCATGAGGTCCCTAAAGGACTGTGCTCATGAAGTTCCTTTGGATTTCGATTTAAGTTTCCAGAACTTCATGAGGTTCCCATGTGACTAGGCTCATGAAGTTCCTTTGAATTTGGATTTAAGGTTCATGAAGTTCCTAGAGGACTAGGCTTATGAAGTTCCTTTAGATTTGAATTAAAGCTTCACGAGGTTCCTAGAGAACTGGACTCATGAAGTTCCTTTTCGATTTCGATTTAAGGTTCATGAGTTTCCTAGAGGACTGGGCTCATGAAATTCCGTTGATCTGGATTTAAGGTTCGTGGAGGTTCCTAGAGGACTAGGCTCATGAGGTTCCTTCATATTTGGAATAAAGGTTCATGAGGTCCCTAAAGGACTGTGCTCATGAAGTTCCTTTAGATTTGGATTTAAGGGTCCCGGAACTTCATGAGGTTCCCATAGGACTAGGCTCATGAAGTTCCTTTGAATTTGGATTTAAGGTTCATGAAGTTCCCCGAGGACTAGCCTCATGAAGTTCCCTTGGATTTGGATTTAAGGTTCATGAGGTTCCTAGAGGATTGGGCTCATGAAGTTCCTTCGGATTTGGATTAAAGGTTCATGCGGTTCCTAGAGGACTGGGCTCATGAAGTTCCTTTGGATTTGGATTTATGGTTCATGAGGTTCACAGAGGGATAGGCTCATAATGTTCCTTTTGATTTGGATTCAAGGTTCATGAGGTTCCTAGAGGACTAGGCTCATGAAGTTCCTTGAGACTCGAATTAAATGTTCATGAGGTTCCTAGAGGACTGGGCTCATGAAGTTCCTTTGGATTTGGATCTAAGGTTCATGAGGTTCCTATAGGACTATGTTCGTGAAGTTCCTTTTGACTTGGATTTAAGGTTCATGAGGTTCCTAGAGGACTGGGCTCATGAGGTTCCTTTAGATTTGGATTTAAGGTTAATGAGGTTCCTAGAGAACTGGACTCGTGAAGTTCCTTTTGGATTTGGATTTAAGTTTCATGAGTTTCCTAGAGGACTGGGCTCATGAAATTCTTTTGGATTTGGATTTAAGGTTCAGGAGGTCCCTAAAGGACTGTGCTCATAAAGTTCCTTTCGATTTGGATTTACGGTTCCTAACTTCATGAGGTTCCCATAGGACTAGGCTCATGAAGTTTCTTTGAATTTGGATTTAAGGTTTATGAAGTTCCTAGAGGACTAGGCTCATGATGTTCCTTCGTATTTGGATTAAAGCTTCACGAGGTTCCTCGAGGACTAGGCTCATGAAAAGTTCCCTTGGATTTGGATTTAAGGTTCATGAGGTTCCTAGAGGATTGGGCTCATGAAGTTCCTTCGGATTTGGATTAAAGGTTCATGAGGTTCCTAGAGGACTGGGCTCATGAAGTTCCTTTCGATTCGATTTACTGCTAATGAGGTTCCTGGAGGACTAGGCTCATAATGTTCATTTGGATTTGGATTTAAGGTTCACGAGGTTCCTAGAGGACTAGGTTCATGAAGTTCCTTGAGACTCGAATTAAATGTTCATGAGGTTCCAAGAGGACTGGGCTCATGAAGTTCCTTTGAATTTGGATTTAAGGTTCGTGAGGTTCCTAGAGGACTAGGTTCGTGAAGTTTCTTTTGACTTGGATTTAAGGTTAATGAGGTTCATAGAGGACTAGGCTCATGAGGTTCCTTCGGATTTGTAATAAAGGTTCATGAGGTTCCTAAAGGACTGGGCTCGTGAAGTTCCTTTGAATTTGGATTTAAGGTTCATGAAGTTCCTAGAGGACTAGGCTTATGAAGTTCCTTCGGATTTGGATTAAAGCTTCACGAGGTTCCTAAAGGAGTAGGCTCGTGAAGTTCCTTTTGATTTGGATTTAAGGTTCATGAGGTTCCTAGAGGACTAAGCTCATGAGGTTCCTTCGGATTTGGAATAATGGTTCATGAGGTCCCTAAAGGACTGGCCTCATGAAGTTCCTCTGAATTTGGATTTAAGGTTCATGAAGTTCCTAGAGGACTAGGCTCATGAAGTTCCTTCGGATTTGGATTAAAGCTTCACGAGGTTCCTAGGGGACTGGGCTCATGAAAAGTCCCTTGGATTTGGATTTAAGGTTCATGAGGTTCCTAGAGGATTGGGCTCATGAAGTTCCTTCGGATTTGGATTAAAGGTTCATGAGGTTCCTAGAGGACTGGGCTCATGAGGTTCCTTTAGATTTGGATTTAAGGTTAATGAGGTTCCTAGAGAACTGGACTCATGAAGTTCCTTTTGGATTTCGATTTAAGTTTCATGAGTTTCCTAGAGGACTGGGCTCATGAAATTCCTTTGGCTTTGGATTTAAGGTTCAGGAGGTCCCTAAAAGACTGTGCTCATAAAGTTTCTTTGGATTTGAATATACGGTTCCCGGAACTTCATGAGGTTCCCATAGGACTAGGCTCATGAAGTTCCTTTGCATTTGGATTTAAGGTTTATGAAGTTCCTAGAGGACTAGGCTCATGAAGTTCCTTCGTATTTGGATTAAAGCTTCACGAGGTTCCTCGAGGACTAGGCTCATGAAAAGTTCCCTTGGATTTGGATTTAAGGTTCATGAGGTTCCTAGAGGATTGGGCTCATGAAGTTCCTTCGGATTTGGATTAAAGGTTCATGAGGTTCCTAGAGGACTGGGCTCATGAAGTTCCTTTGGATTTGGATTTACGGTTCATGAGGTTCCTGGAGGACTAGGCTCATAATGTTCCTTTGGATTTGGATTTAAGGTTCACGAGGTTCCTAGAGGACTAGGTTCATGAAGTTCCTTGAGAGTCGAATTAAATGTTCATGAGGTTCCTAGAGGACTGGGCTCATGAAGTTCCTTTGGATTTGGATTTAAGGTTCGTGAGGTTCCTAGAGGACTAGGTTCGTGAAGTTTCTTTTGACTTGGATTTAAGGTTCATGAGGTTCATAGAGGACTAGGCTCATGAGGTTCCTTCAGATTTGTAATAAAGGTTCATGAGGTTCCTAAAGGACTGGGCTCGTGAAGTTCATTTGAATTTGGATTTAAGGTTCATGGGACTAGGCTTATGAATTTCCTTCGGATTTGAATTAAAGCTTCACGAGGTTCCTAAAGGAGTAGGCTCGTGAAGTTCTTTTTGATTTGGATTTAAGGTTCATGAGGTTCCTAGAGGACTAGGCTCATGAGGTTCCTTCGGATTTGGAATAATGGTTCATGAGGTCCCTAAAGGACTGGGCTCATGAAGTTCCTTTGAATTTGGATTTAAGGTTCATGAAGTTCCTAGAGGACTAGGCTCATGAAGTTCCTTCGGATTTGGATTAAATCTTCACGAGGTTCCTAGGGACGGGCTCATGAAAAGTCCTCGATTTGGATTTAAGGTTCATGAGGTTCCTAGAGGATTGGGCTCATGAAGTTCCTTCGGATTTGGATTAAAGGTTCATGAGGTTCCTAGAGGACTGGACTCATGAAGTTCCTTTGGATTTGGATTTACGGTTCATTAGGTTCCCAGAGGACTAGGCTCATAATGTTCCTTTGGATTTGGATCTAAGGTTCACGAGGCTCCTAGAGGACTAGGCTCATGAAGTTCCTAGAGACTCGAATTAAATGTTCATGAGGTTCCTAGAGGACTGGGTTCATGAAGTTCCTTTAGATTTGAATTTATGGTTCGTGAGGTTCCTAGAGGACTAGGTTCGTGAAGTTCCTTTTGACTTGGATTTAAGGTTCATGAGGATCATAGAGGACTAGGCTCATGAGGTTCCTTAGGATTTGTAATAAAGGTTCATGAGGTCCCTAAAGGACTGGGCTCATGAAGTTCCTTTCGATTTGGATTTAAGTTTCAGAACTTCATGGGGTTCCCATAGACTAGGCTCATGAAGTTCCTTTAAATTTGGATTTAAGGTTCATGAAGTTCTTAGAGGACTAAAGCTTATGAAGTTCTTTTCGATTTGAATTAAAGCTTCACGAGGTTCCTAGAGAACTGGACTCATGAAGTTCCTTTTCGATTTCGATTTAAGGTTCATGAGTTTCCTAGAGGACTGGCTCATGAAATTCCGCTGATCTGGATTTAAGGTTCAGGAGGTTCCTAGAGGACTAGGCTCATGAGGTTCCTTCATATTTGGAATAAAGGTTCATGAGGTCCCTAAAGGACTGTGCTCATGAACTTCCTTTCGATTTGGATTTGAGGGTCCCTAACTTCATGAGGTTCCCATAGGACTAGGCTCATGAAGTTCCTTTGAATTTGGATTTAAGGTTCATGAAGTTCCCCGAGGACTAGCCTCATGAAGTTCCCTTGGATTTGGATTTAAGGTTCATGAGGTTCCTAGAGGATTGGGCTCATGAAGTTCCTTCGGATTTGGATTAAAGGTTCATGCGGTTCCTAGAGGACTGGGCTCATGAAGTTCCTTTGGATTTGGATTTATGGTTCATGAGGTTCCCAGAGGGATAGGCTCATAATGTTCCTTTTGATTTGGATTCAAGGTTCATGAGGTTCCTAGAGGACTAGGCTCATGAAGTTCCTTGAGACTCGAATTAAATGTTCATGAGGTTCCTAGAGGACTGGGTTCATGAAGTTCCTTTGGATTTGGATCTAAGGTTCATGAGGTTCCTACAGGACTATGTTCGTGAAGTTCCTTTTGACTTGGATTTAAGGTTCATGAGGTTCCTAGAGGACTGGGCTCATGAGGTTGCTTTAGATTTGGATTTAAGGTTAATGAGGTTCCTAGAGAACTGGACTCGTGAAGTTCCTATTGGATTTCGATTTAAGTTTCATGAGTTTTCTAGAGGACTAGGCTCATGAAATTCCTTTGGATTTGGATTTAAGGTTCAGGAGGTCCCTAAAGGACTGTGCTCATAAAGTTCCTTTGGATTTGGATTTACGGTTCCCGGAACTTCATGAGGTTCCCATAGGACTAGGCTCATGAAGTTCCTTTGAATTTGGATTTAAGGTTTATGAAGTTCCTAGATGACTAGGCTCATGAAGTTCCTTCCTATTTTGATTAAAGCTTCACGAGGTTCCTCGAGGACTAGGCTCATGAAAAGTTCCTCGATTTGGATTTAAGGTTCATGAGCTTCCTAGAGGATTGGGCTCATGAAGTTCCTTCGGATTTGGATTAAAGGTTCATGAGGTTCCTAGAGGACTGGGCTCATGAAGTTCCTTTGGATTTGGATTTACGGTTCATGAGGTTCCTGGAGGACTAGGCTCATAATGTTCCTTTGGATTTGGATTTAAGGTTCACGAGGTTCCTAGAGGACTAGGTTCATGAAGTTCCTTGAGACTCGAATTAAATGTTCATGAGGTTCCTAGAGGACTGGGCTCATGAAGTTCCTTTGGATTTGGATTTAAGGTTCGTGAGGTTACTAGAGGACTAGGTTCGTGAAGTTTCTTTTGACTTGGATTTAAGGTTCATGAGGTTCATAGAGGACTAGGCTCATGAGGTTCCTTCGGATTTGGAATAATGGTTCATGAGGTCCCTAAAGGACTGGGCTCATGAAGTTCCTTTGAATTTGTATTTAAGGTTCATGAAGTTCCTAGAGGACTAGGCTCATGAAGTTCCTTCGGATTTGGATTAAAGCTTCACGAGGTTCCTAGGGGACTAGGCTCATGAAAAGTCCCTTGGATTTGGATTTAAGGTTCATGAGGTTCCTAGAGGATTGGGCTCATGAAGTTCCTTCGGATTTGGATTAAAGGTTCATGAGGTTCCTAGAGGACTGGGCTCATGAAGTTCCTTTGGATTTGGATTTACGGTTCATTAGGTTCCCAGAGGACTAGGCTCATAATGTTCCTTTGGATTTGGATCTAAGGTTCACGAGGCTCCTAGAGGACTAGGCTCATGAAGTTCCTTGAGACTCGAATTAAATGTTCATTAGGTTCCTAGAGGACTGGGTTCATGAAGTTCCTTTAGATTTGAATTTTAGGTTCGTGAGGTTCCTAGAGGACTAGGTTCGTGAAGTTCCTTTTGACTTGGATTTAAGGTTCATGAGGATCATAGAGGACTAGGCTCATGAGGTTCCTTAGATTTGTAATAAAGGTTCATGAGGTCCCTAAAGGACTGGGCTCATGAAGTTCCTTTCGATTTGGATTTGTTTCCAGAACTTCATGAGGTTCCCATAGGACTAGGCTCATGAAGTTCCTTTGAATTTGGATTTAAGGTTCATGAAGTTCCTAGAGGACTAGGCTTATGAAGTTCCTTTCGATTTGAATTAAAGCTTCACGAGGTTCCTAGAGAACTGGACTCATGAAGTTCCTTTTCGATTTCGATTTAAGGTTCATGAGTTTCCTAGAGGATCGGCTCATGAAATTCCGCTGGATCTGGATTTAAGGTTCGGGAGGTTCCTAGAGGACTAGGCTCATGAGGTTCCTTCATATTTGGAATAAAGGTTCATGAGGTCCCTAAAGGACCGTGCTCATGAACTTCCTTTCGATTTGGATTTGAGGGTCCTAACTTCATGAGGTTCCCATAGGACTAGGCTCATGAAGTTCCTTTGAATTTGGATTTAAGGTTCATGAAGTTCCCCGAGGACTAGCCTCATGAAGTTCCCTTGGATTTGGATTTAAGGTTCATGAGGTTCCTAGAGGATTGGGCTCATGAAGTTCCTTCGGATTTGGATTAAAGGTTCATGCAGTTCCTAGAGGACTGGGCTCATGAAGTTCCTTTGGATTTGGATTTATGGTTCATGAGGTTCCCAGAGGGAAAGGCTCATAATGTTCCTTTTGATTTGGATTCAAGGTTCATGAGGTTCTTAGAGGACTAGGCTCATGAAGTTCCTTGAGACTCGAATTAAATGTTCATGAGGTTCCTAGAGGACTGGGCTCATGAAGTTCCTTTAGATTTGGATCTAAGGTTCATGAGGTTCCTATAAAGCTATGTTCGTGAAGTTCCTTTTGACTTGGATTTAAGGTTCATGAGGTTCCTAGAGGACTGGGCTCATGAGGTTCCTTTAGATTTCGATTTAAGGTTAATGAGGTTCCTAGAGAACTCGACTCGTGAAGTTCCTTTTCGATTTCGATTTAAGTTTCATGAGTTTCCTAGAGGACTGGGCTCATGAAATTCCTTTCGATTCGATTTAAGGTTTAGGAGGTCCCTAAAGGACTGTGCTCATAAAGTTCCTTTCGATTTCGATTTACGGTTCTAACTTCATGAGGTTCCCATAGGACTGGGCTCATGAAGTTCCTTTGAATTTCGATTTAAGGTTTATGAAGTTCCTAGAGGACTAGGCTCATGAAGTTCCTTCGTATTTGGATTAAAGCTTCACGAGGTTCCTCGATGACTAAGCAAATGAAAAGTTTCGCTGGATTTGGATTTAAGGTTCATGAGGTTCCTAGAGGATTGGGCTCATGAAGTTCCTTCGGATTTGGATTAAAGGTTCATGAGGTTCCTAGAGGACTGGGCTCATGAAGTTCCTTTCGATTCGATTTACGGTTCATGAGGTTCTGGAGGACTAGGCTCATAATGTTCCTTTGGATTTGGATTTAAGGTTCACGAGGTTCCTAGAGGACTAGGTTCATGAAGTTCCTTGAGACTCGAATTAAATGTTC
Source organism: Orobanche coerulescens (assembly GCA_033398695.1). Lineage (NCBI taxonomy): Eukaryota > Viridiplantae > Streptophyta > Magnoliopsida > Lamiales > Orobanchaceae > Orobanche > Orobanche coerulescens. Next base: position 119,518,540 of record CM065803.1, read on the forward strand.
ATGAGGTTCCTAGAGGACTGGGCTCATGAAGTTCCTTTGGATTTGGATTTAAGGTTCGTGAGGTTCCTAGAGGACTAGGTTCGTGAAGTTTCTTTTGACTTGGATTTAAGGTTCATGAGGTTCATAGAGGACTAGGCTCATGAGGTTCCTTCGGATTTGTAATAAAGGTTCATGAGTTTCCTAAAGGACTGGGCTCGTGAAGTTCCTTTGAATTTGGATTTAAGGTTCATGAAGTTCCTAGAGGACTAGGCTTATGAAGTTCCTTCGGATTTGGATTAAAGCTTCACGAGGTTCCTAAAGGAGTAGGCTCGTGAAGTTCCGTTTGATTTGGATTTAAGGTTCATGAGGTTCCTAGAGGACTAGGCTCATGAGGTTCCTTCGGATTTGGAATAATGGTTCATGAGGTCCCTAAAGGACTGGGCTCATGAAGTTCCTCCGATTTGGATTTAAGATTCATGAAGTTCCTAGAGGACTAGGCTCATGAAGTTCCTTGATTTGTATTAAAGCTTCACGAGGTTCCTAGGCGACTGCGCTCATGAAAATTCCCTTCGATGGGGATTTAAGGTTCATGAGGTTCCTAGAGGATTGGGCTCATGAAGTTCCTTCAGATTTGGATTAAAGGTTCATGAGGTTCCTAGAGGACTGGGCTCATGAAGTTCCTTTGGATTTGGATTTACGGTTCATTAGGTTCCCAGAGGACTAGGCTCATAATGTTCCTTTGGATTTGGATCTAAGGTTCACGAGGCTCCTAGAGGACTAGGCTCATGAAGTTCCTTGAGACTCGAATTAAATGTTCATGAGGTTCCTAGAGGACTGGGTTCATGAAGTTCCTTTAGATTTGAATTTAAGGTTCGTGAGGTTCCTAGAGGACTAGGTTCGTGAAGTTCCTTTTCACTTGGATTTAAGGTTCATGAGGATCATAGAGGACTAGGCTCATGAGGTTCCTTAGGATTTGTAATAAAGGTTCATGAGGTCCCTAAAGGACTGTGCTCATGAAGTTCCTTTGGATTTCGATTAAAATTTCCAGGAACTTCAAGAGGTACCCATAGGACTAGGTTAATGAAGTTCCTTTGAATTTGGATTTAAGGTTCATGAAGTTCCTAGAGGACTAGGCTTATGAAGTTCCTTTCGATTTGAATTAAAGCTTCACGAGGTTCCTAGAGAACTGGACTCATGAAGTTCCTTTTGGATTTCGATTTAAGGTTCATGAGTTTCCTAGAGGACTGGGCTCATGAAATTCCGTTGGATCTGGATTTAAGGTTCAGGAGGTTCCTAGAGGACTAGGCTCATGAGGTTCCTTCATATTTGGAATAAAGGTTCATGAGGTCCCTAAAGGACTGTGCTCATGAAGTTCCTTTGGATTTGGATTTGAGGGTCCCGGAACTTCATGAGGTTCCCATAGGACTAGGCTCATGAAGTTCCTTTGAATTTGGATTTAAGGTTCATGAAGTTCCCCGAGGACTAGCCTCATGAAGTTCCCTTGGATTTGGATTTAAGGTTCATGAGGTTCCTAGAGGATTGGGCTCATGAAGTTCCTTCGGATTTGGATTAAAGGTTCATGCAGTTCCTAGAGGACTGGGCTCATGAAGTTCCCTTGGATTTGGATTTATGGTTCATGAGGTTCCCAGAGGGAAAGGCTCATAATGTTCCTTTTGATTTGGATTCAAGGTTCATGAGGTTCTTAGAGGACTAGGCTCATGAAGTTCCTTGAGACTCGAATTAAATGTTCATGAGGTTCCTAGAGGACTGGGCTCATGAAGTTCCTTTGGATTTGGATCTAAGGTTCATGAGGTTCCTATAGGCTATGCTCGTGAAGTTCCTTTTGACTTGGATTTAAGGTTCATGAGGTTCCTAGAGGACTGGGCTCATGAGGTTCCTTTAGATTTGGATTTAAGGTTAATGAGGTTCCTAGAGAACTGGACTCGTGAAGTTCCTTTTGGATTTCGATTTAAGTTTCATGAGTTTCCTAGAGGACTGGGCTCATGAAATTCCTTTGGATTTGGATTTAAGGTTTAGGAGGTCCCTAAAGGATCGTGCTCATAAAGTTCCTTTGGATTTGGATTTACGGTTCGGAACTTCATGAGGTTCCCATAGGATCGGCTCATGAAGTTCCTTTGAATTTCGATTTAAGGTTTATGAAGTTCCTAGAGGACTAGGCTCATGAAGTTCCTTCGTATTTGGATTAAAGCTTCACGAGGTTCCTCGAGTACTAAGCTCATGAAAAGTTTCGTTGGATTTGGATTTAAGGTTCATGAGGTTCCTAGAGGATTGGGCTCATGAAGTTCCTTCGGATTTGGATTAAAGGTTCATGAGGTTCCTAGAGGACTGGGCTCATGAAGTTCCTTTGGATTTGGATTTACGGTTCATGAGGTTCCTGGAGGACTAGGCTCATAATGTTCCTTTGGATTTGGATTTAAGGTTCACGAGGTTCCTAGAGGACTAGGTTCATGAAGTTCCTTGAGACTCGAATTAAATGTTCATGAGGTTCCTAGAGGACTGGGCTCATGAAGTTCCTTTGGATTTGGATTTAAGGTTCGTGAGGTTCCTAGAGGACTAGGTTCGTGAAGTTTCTTTTGACTTGGATTTAAGGTTCATGAGGTTCATAGAGGACTAGGCTCATGAGGTTCCTTCGGATTTGTAATAAAGGTTCATGAGCTTCCTAAAGGACTGGGCTCGTGAAGTTCCTTTGAATTTGGATTTAAGGTTCATGAAGTTCCTAGAGGACTAGGCTTATGAAGTTCCTTCGGATTTGGATTAAAGCTTCACGAGGTTCCTAAAGGAGTAGGCTCGTGAAGTTCCTTTTGATTTGGATTTAAGGTTCATGAGGTTCCTAGAGGACTAGGCTCATGAGGTTCCTTCGGATTTGGAATAATGGTTCATGAGGTCCCTAAAGGACTGGGCTCATGAAGTTCCTCTGAATTTGGATTTAAGATTCATGAAGTTCCTAGAGGACTAGGCTCATGAAGTTCCTTCGGATTTGTATTAAAGCTTCACGAGGTTCCTAGGGGACTGGGCTCATGAAAAGTCCCTTGGATTTGGATTTAAGGTTCATGAGGTTCATAGAGGACTAGGCTCATGAGGTTCCTTCGGATTTGGAATAATGGTTCATGAGGTCCCTAAAGGACTGGGCTCATGAAGTTCCTTTGAATTTGTATTTAAGGTTCATGAAGTTCCTAGAGGACTAGGCTCATGAAGTTCCTTCGGATTTGGATTAAAGCTTCACGAGGTTCCTAGGGGACTGGGCTCATGAAAAGTCCCTTGGATTTGGATTTAAGGTTCATGAGGTTCCTAGAGGATTGGGCTCATGAAGTTCCTTCGGATTCGGATTAAAGGTTCATGAGGTTCCTAGAGGACTGGGCTCATGAAGTTCCTTTGGATTTGGATTTACGGTTCATTAGGTTCCCAGAGGACTAGGCTCATAATGTTCCTTTGGATTTGGATCTAAGGTTCACGAGGCTCCTAGAGGACTAGGCTCATGAAGTTCCTTGAGACTCGAATTAAATGTTCATGAGGTTCCTAGAGGACTGGGTTCATGAAGTTCCTTTAGATTTGAATTTTAGGTTCGTGAGGTTCCTAGAGGACTAGGTTCGTGAAGTTCCTTTTGACTTGGATTTAAGGTTCATGAGGATCATAGAGGACTAGGCTCATGAGGTTCCTTAGGATTTGTAATAAAGGTTCATTAGGTCCCTAAAGGACTGGGCTCATGAAGTTCCTTTGGATTTGGATTTAAGTTTCCAGGAACTTCATGAGGTTCCCATAGGACTAGGCTCATGAAGTTCCTTTGAATTTGGATTTAAGGTTCATGAAGTTCCTAGAGGACTAGGCTTATGAAGTTCCTTTGGATTTGAATTAAAGCTTCACGAGGTTCCTAGAGAACTGGACTCATGAAGTTCCTTTTGGATTTCGATTTAAGGTTCATGAGTTTCCTAGAGGACTGGGCTCATGAAATTCCGTTGGATCTGGATTTAAGGTTCAGGAGGTTCCTAGAGGACTAGGCTCATGAGGTTCCTTCATATTTGGAATAAAGGTTCATGAGGTCCCTAAAGGACTGTGCTCATGAAGTTCCTTTGGATTTGGATTTGAGGGTCCCGGAACTTCATGAGGTTCCCATAGGACTAGGCTCATGAAGTTCCTTTGAATTTGGATTTAAGGTTCATGAAGTTCCCCGAGGACTAGCCTCATGAAGTTCCCTTGGATTTGGATTTAAGGTACATGAGGTTCCTAGAGGATTGGGCTCATGAAGTTCCTTCGGATTTGGATTAAAGGTTCATGCAGTTCCTAGAGGACTGGGCTCATGAAGTTCCTTTGGATTTGGATTTATGGTTCATGAGGTTCCCAGAGGGAAAGGCTCATAATGTTCCTTTTGATTTGGATTCAAGGTTCATGAGGTTCTTAGAGGACTAGGCTCATGAAGTTCCTTGAGACTCGAATTAAATGTTCATGAGGTTCCTAGAGGACTGGGCTCATGAAGTTCCTTTGGATTTGGATCTAAGGTTCATGAGGTTCCTATAGGCTATGTTCGTGAAGTTCCTTTTGACTTGGATTTAAGGTTCATGAGGTTCCTAGAGGACTGGGCTCATGAGGTTCCTTTAGATTTGGACTTAAGGTTAATGAGGTTCCTAGAGAACTGGACTCGTGAAGTTCCTTTTGGATTTCGATTTAAGTTTCATGAGTTTCCTAGAGGACTGGGCTCATGAAATTCCTTTGGATTTGGATTTAAGGTTTAGGAGGTCCCTAAAGGACTGTGCTCATAAAGTTCCTTTGGATTTGGATTTACGGTTCCCGGAACTTCATGAGGTTCCCATAGGACTGGGCTCATGAAGTTCCTTTGAATTTCGATTTAAGGTTTATGAAGTTCCTAGAGGACTAGGCTCATGAAGTTCCTTCGTATTTGGATTAAAGCTTCACGAGGTTCCTCGAGGACTAAGCTCATGAAAAGTTTCGTTGGATTTGGATTTAAGGTTCATGAGGTTCCTAGAGGATTGGGCTCATGAAGTTCCTTCGGATTTGGATTAAAGGTTCATGAGGTTCCTAGAGGACTGGGCTCATGAAGTTCCTTTGGATTTGGATTTACGGTTCATGAGGTTCCTCGAGGACTAGGCTCATAATGTTCCTTTGGATTTGGATTTAAGGTTCACGAGGTTCCTAGAGGACTAGGTTCATGAAGTTCCTTGAGACTCGAATTAAATGTTCATGAGGTTCCTAGAGGACTGGGCTCATGAAGTTCCTTTGGATTTGGATTTAAGGTTCGTGAGGTTCCTAGAGGACTAGGTTCGTGAAGTTTCTTTTGACTTGGATTTAAGGTTCATGAGGTTCATAGAGGACTAGGCTCATGAGGTTCCTTCGGATTTGTAATAAAGGTTCATGAGCTTCCTAAAGGACTGGGCTCGTGAAGTTCCTTTGAATTTGGATTTAAGGTTCATGAAGTTCCTAGAGGACTAGGCTTATGAAGTTCCTTCGGATTTGGATTAAAGCTTCACGAGGTTCCTAAAGGAGTAGGCTCGTGAAGTTCCTTTTGATTTGGATTTAAGGTTCATGAGGTTCCTAGAGGACTAGGCTCATGAGGTTCCTTCGGATTTGGAATAATGGTTCATGAGGTCCCTAAAGGACTGGGCTCATGAAGTTCCTCTGAATTTGGATTTAAGATTCATGAAGTTCCTAGAGGACTAGGCTCATGAAGTTCCTTCAGATTTGTATTAAAGCTTCACGAGGTTCCTAGGGGACTGGGCTCATGAAAAGTCCCTTGGATTTGGATTTAAGGTTCATGAGGTTCCTAGAGGATTGGGCTCATGAAGTTCCTTCGGATTTGGATTAAAGGTTCATGAGGTTCCTAGAGGACTGGGCTCATGAAGTTCCTTTGGATTTGGATTTACGGTTCATTAGGTTCCCAGAGGACTAGGCTCATAATGTTCCTTTGGATTTGGATCTAAGGTTCACGAGGCTCCTAGAGGACTAGGCTCATGAAGTTCCTTGAGACTCGAATTAAATGTTCATGAGGTTCCTAGAGGACTGGGTTCATGAAGTTCCTTTAGATTTGAATTTAAGGTTCGTGAGGTTCCTAGAGGACTAGGTTCGTGAAGTTCCTTTTCACTTGGATTTAAGGTTCATGAGGATCATAGAGGACTAGGCTCATGAGGTTCCTTAGGATTTGTAATAAAGGTTCATGAGGTCCCTAAAGGACTGGGCTCATGAAGTTCCTTTGGATTTGGATTTAAGTTTCCAGGAACTTCATGAGGTTCCCATAGGACTAGGTTCATGAAGTTCCTTTGAATTTGGATTTAAGGTTCATGAAGTTCCTAGAGGACTAGGCTTATGAAGTTCCTTTGGATTTGAATTAAAGCTTCACGAGGTTCCTAGAGAACTGGACTCATGAAGTTCCTTTTGGATTTCGATTTAAGGTTCATGGGTTTCCTAGAGGACTGGGCTCATGAAATTCCGTTGGATCTGGATTTAAGGTTCAGGAGGTTCCCAGAGGACTAGGCTCATGAGGTTCCTTCATATTTGGAATAAAGGTTCATGAGGTCCCTAAAGGACTGTGCTCATGAAGTTCCTTTGGATTTGGATTTGAGGGTCCCGGAACTTCATGAGGTTCCCATAGGACTAGGCTCATGAAGTTCCTTTGAATTTGGATTTAAGGTTCATGAAGTTCCCCGAGGACTAGCCTCATGAAGTTCCGTTGGATTTGGATTTAAGGTTCATGAGGTTCCTAGAGGATTGGGCTCATGAAGTTCCTTCGGATTTGGATTAAAGGTTCATGCAGTTCCTAGAGGACTGGGCTCATGAAGTTCCTTTGGATTTGGATTTATGGTTCATGAGGTTCCCAGAGGGAAAGGCTCATAATGTTCCTTTTGATTTGGATTCAAGGTTCATGAGGTTCTTAGAGGACTAGGCTCATGAAGTTCCTTGAGACTCGAATTAAATGTTCATGAGGTTCCTAGAGGACTGGGCTCATGAAGTTCCTTAGGATTTGGATCTAAGGTTCATGAGGTTCCTATAGGCTATGCTCGTGAAGTTCCTTTAGACTTGGATTTAAGGTTCATGAGGTTCCTAGAGGACTGGGCTCATGAGGTTCCTTTAGATTTGGATTTAAGGTTAATGAGGTTCCTAGAGAACTGGACTCGTGAAGTTCCTTTTGGATTTCGATTTAAGTTTCATGAGTTTCCTAGAGGACTGGGCTCATGAAATTCCTTTGGATTTGGATTTAAGGTTTAGGAGGTCCCTAAAGGACTGTGCTCATAAAGTTCCTTTGGATTTGGATTTACGGTTCCCGGAACTTCATGAGGTTCCCATAGGACTGGGCTCATGAAGTTCCTTTGAATTTCGATTTAAGGTTTATGAAGTTCCTAGAGGACTAGGCTCATGAAGTTCCTTCGTATTTGGATTAAAGCTTCACGAGGTTCCTCGAGTACTAAGCTCATGAAAAGTTTCGTTGGATTTGGATTTAAGGTTCATGAGGTTCCTAGAGGATTGGGCTCATGAAGTTCCTTCGGATTTGGATTAAAGGTTCATGAGGTTCCTAGAGGACTGGGCTCATGAAGTTCCTTTGGATTTGGATTTACGGTTCATGAGGTTCCTGGAGGACTAGGCTCATAATGTTCCTTTGGATTTGGATTTAAGGTTCACGAGGTTCCTAGAGGACTAGGTTCATGAAGTTCCTTGAGACTCGAATTAAATGTTCATGAGGTTCCTAGAGGACTGGGCTCATGAAGTTCCTTTGGATTTGGATTTAAGGTTCGTGAGGTTCCTAGAGGACTAGGTTCGTGAAGTTTCTTTTGACTTGGATTTAAGGTTCATGAGGTTCATAGAGGACTAGGCTCATGAGGTTCCTTCGATTTGTAATAAAGGTTCATGAGCTTCCTAAAGGACTGGGCTCGTGAAGTTCCTTTGAATTTGGATTTAAGGTTCATGAAGTTCCTAGAGGACTAGGCTTATGAAGTTCCTTCGGATTTGGATTAAAGCTTCACGAGGTTCCTAAAGGAGTAGGCTCGTGAAGTTCCTTTTGATTTGGATTTAAGGTTCATGAGGTTCCTAGAGGACTAGGCTCATGAGGTTCCTTCAGATTTGGAATAATGGTTCATGAGGTCCCTAAAGGACTGGGCTCATGAAGTTCCTCTGAATTTGGATTTAAGATTCATGAAGTTCCTAGAGGACTAGGCTCATGAAGTTCCTTCGGATTTGTATTAAAGCTTCACGAGGTTCCTAGGGGACTGGGCTCATGAAAAGTCCCTTGGATTTGGATTTAAGGTTCATGAGGTTCCTAGAGGATTGGGCTCATGAAGTTCCTTCGGATTTGGATTAAAGGTTCATGAGGTTCCTATAGGATTGGGCTCATGAAGTTCCTTTGGATTTGGATTTACGGTTCATTAGGTTCCCAGAGGACTAGGCTCATAATGTTCCTTTGGATTTGGATCTAAGGTTCACGAGGCTCCTAGAGGACTAGGCTCATGAAGTTCCTTGAGACTCGAATTAAATGTTCATGAGGTTCCTAGAGGACTGGGTTCATGAAGTTCCTTTAGATTTGAATTTAAGGTTCGTGAGGTTCCTAGAGGACTAGGTTCGTGAAGTTCCTTTTGACTTGGATTTAAGGTTCATGAGGATCATAGAGGACTAGGCTCATGAGGTTCCTTAGGATTTGTAATAAAGGTTCATGAGGTCCCTAAAGGACTGGGCTCATGAAGTTCCTTTGGATTTGGATTTAAGTTTCCAGGAGCTTCATGAGGTTCCCATAGGACTAGGCTCATGAAGTTCCTTTGAATTTGGATTTAAGGTTCATGAAGTTCCTAGAGGACTAGGCTTATGAAGTTCCTTTGGATTTGAATTAAAGCTTCACGAGGTTCCTAGAGAACTGGACTCATGAAGTTCCTTTTGGATTTCGATTTAAGGTTCATGAGTTTCCTAGAGGACTGGGCTCATGAAATTCCGTTGGATCTGGATTTAAGGTTCAGGAGGTTCCTAGAGGACTAGGCTCATGAGGTTCCTTCATATTTGGAATAAAGGTTCATGAGGTCCCTAAAGGACTGTGCTCATGAAGTTCATTTGGATTTGGATTTGAGGGTCCCGGAACTTCATGAGGTTCCCATAGGACTAGGCTCATGAAGTTCCTTTGAATTTGGATTTAAGGTTCATGAAGTTCCCCGAGGACTAGCCTCATGAAGTTCCCTTGGATTTGGATTTAAGGTTCATGAGGTTCCTAGAGGATTGGGCTCATGAAGTTCCTTCAGATTTGGATTAAAGGTTCATGCAGTTCCTAGAGGACTGGGCTCATGAAGTTCCTTTGGATTTGGATTTATGGTTCATGAGGTTCCCAGAGGGAAAGGCTCATAATGTTCCTTTTGATTTGGATTCAAGGTTCATGAGGTTCTTAGAGGACTAGGCTCATGAAGTTCCTTGAGACTCGAATTAAATGTTCATGAAGTTCCTAGAGGACTGGGCTCATGAAGTTCCTTTGGATTTGGATCTAAGGTTCATGAGGTTCCTATACGCTATGTTCGTGAAGTTCCTTTTGACTTGGATTTAAGGTTCATGAGGTTCCTAGAGGACTGGGCTCATGAGGTTCCTTTAGATTTGGATTTAAGGTTAATGAGGTTCCTAGAGAACTGGACTCGTCAAGTTCCTTTTGGATTTCGATTTAAGTTTCATGAGTTTCCTAGAGGACTGGGCTCATGAAATTCCTTTGGATTTGGATTTAAGGTTTAGGAGGTCCCTAAAGGACTGTGCTCATAAAGTTCCTTTGGATTTGGATTTACGGTTCCCGGAACTTCATGAGGTTCCCATAGGACTGGGCTCATGAAGTTCCTTTGAATTTCGATTTAAGGTTTATGAAGTTCCTAGAGGACTAGGCTCATGAAGTTCCTTCGTATTTGGATTAAAGCTTCACGAGGTTCCTCGAGGACTAAGCTCATGAAAAGTTTCGTTGGATTTGGATTTAAGGTTCATGAGGTTCCTAGAGGATTGGGCTCATGAAGTTCCTTCGGATTGGATTAAAGGTTCATGAGGTTCCTAGAGGACTGGGCTCATGAAGTTCCTTCGGATTTGGATTTACGGTTCATGAGGTTCTGGAGGACTAGGCTCATAATGTTCCTTTGGATTTGGATTTAAGGTTCACGAGGTTCCTAGAGGACTAGGTTCATGAAGTTCCTTGAGACTCGAATTAAATGTTCATGAGGTTCCTAGAGGACTCGGGCTCATGAAGTTACTTTCGTTTTGTATTTTAGGTTCGTGAGGTTCGTTGAGTACTAGGTTCGTTATGTTTCTTTTTACTTGGATTTAAGGTTCATGAGGTTCATAGTGGACTAGGCTCATTAGGTTCCTTCGGATTTGTAATAAAGGTTCATGAGCTTCCTAAAGGACTCGTGAAGTTCCTTTGAATTTGGATTTAAGGTTCATGAAGTTCCTAGAGGACTAGGCTTATGAAGTTCCTTCGGATTTGGATTAAAGCTTCACGAGGTTCCTAAAGGAGTAGGCTCGTGAAGTTCCTTTTGATTTGGATTTAAGGTTCATGAGGTTCCTAGAGGACTAGGCTCATGAGGTTCCTTCGGATTTGGAATAATGGTTCATGAGGTCCCTAAAGGACTGGGCTCATGAAGTTCCTCTGAATTTGGATTTAAGATTCATGAAGTTCCTAGAGGACTAGGCTCATGAAGTTCCTTCGGATTTGTATTAAAGCTTCAAGAGGTTCCTAGGGGACTGGGCTCATGAAAAGTCCCTTGGATTTGGATTTAAGGTTCATGAGGTTCCTAGAAAATTGGGCTCATGAAGTTCCTTCGGATTTGGATTAAAGGTTCATGAGGTTCCTAGAGGACTGGGCTCATGAAGTTCCTTTGGATTTGGATTTACGGTTCATTAGGTTCCCAGAGGACTAGGCTCATAATGTTCCTTTGGATTTGGATCTAAGGTTCACGAGGCTCCTAGAGGACTAGGCTCATGAAGTTCCTTGAGACTCGAATTAAATGTTCATGAGGTTCCTAGAGGACTGGGTTCATGAAGTTCCTTTAGATTTGAATTTAAGGTTCGTGAGGTTCCTAGAGGACTAGGTTCGTGAAGTTCCTTTTGACTTGGATTTAAGGTTCATGAGGATCATAGAGGACTAGGCTCATGAGGTTCCTTAGGATTTGTAATAAAGGTTCATGAGGTCCCTAAAGGACTGGGCTCATGAAGTTCCTTTGGATTTGGATTTAAGTTTCCAGGAACTTCATGAGGTTCCCATAGGACTAGGCTCATGAAGTTCCTTTGAATTTGGATTTAAGGTTCATGAAGTTCCTAGAGGACTAGGCTTATGAAGTTCCTTTGGATTTGAATTAAAGCTTCACGAGGTTCCTAGAGAACTGGACTCATGAAGTTCCTTTTGGATTTCGATTTAAGGTTCATGAGTTTCCTAGAGGACTGGGCTCATGAAATTCCATTGGATATGGATTTAAGGTTCAGGAGGTTCCTAGAGGACTAGGCTCATGAGGTTCCTTCATATTTGGAATAAAGGTTCATGAGGTCCCTAAAGGACTGTGCTCTTGAAGTTCCTTTGGATTTGGATTTAAGGGTCCCGGAACTTCATGAGGTTCCCATAGGACTAGGCTCATGAAGTTCCTTTGAATTTGGATTTAAGGTTCATGAAGTTCCTCGAGGACTAGCCTCATGAAGTTCCCTTGGATTTGGATTTAAGGTTCATGAGGTTCCTAGAGGATTGGGCTCATGAAATTCCTTCAGATTTGGATTAAAGGTTCATGCGGTTCCTAGAGGACTGGGCTCATGAAGTTCCTTTGGATTTGGATTTATGGTTCATGAGGTTCCCAGAGGGATACGCTCATAATGTTCCTTTTGATTTGGATTTAAGGTTCATGAGGTTCCTAGAGGACTAGGCTCATGAAGTTACTTGAGACTCGAATTAAATGTTCATGAGGTTCCTAGAGGACTGGGCTCATGAAGTTCCTATAGGACTATTTTCGTGAAGTTCCTTTTGACTTGGATTTAAGGTTCATGAGGTTCCTAGAGGACTGGGCTCATGAAGTTCCTTTAGATTTGGATTTAAGGTTAATGAGGTTCCTAGAGAACTGGACTCGTGAAGTTCCTTTTGGATTTCGATTTAAGTTTCATGAGTTTCCTAGAGGACTGGGCTCATGAAATTCCTTTGGATTTGGATTTAAGGTTCAGGAGGTCCCTAAAGGACTGTGCTCATAAAGTTCCTTTGGATTTGGATTTACGGTTCCCGGAACTTCATGAGGTTCCCATAGGACTAGGCTCATGAAGTTCCTTTGAATTTGGATTTAAGGTTTATGAAGTTCCTAGAGGACTAGGCTCATGAAGTTCCTTCGTATTTGGATTAAAGCTTCACGAGGTTTCTCGAGGATTAGGCTCATGAAAAGTTCCCTTGGATTTAGATTTAAGGTTCATGAGGTTCCTAGAGGATTGGGCTCATGAAGTTCCTTCGGATTTGGATTAAAGGTTCATGAGGTTCTTAGAGGACTGGGCTCATGATGTTCCTTTGGATTTGGATTTACGGTTCATGAGGTTCCTGGAGGACTAGGCTCATAATGTTCCTTTGGATTTGGATTTAAGGTTCACGAGGTTCCTAGAGGACTAGGTTCATGAAGTTCCTTGAGACTCGAATTAAATGTTCATGAGGTTCCTAGAGGACTGGGTTCATGAAGTTCCTTTAGATTTGAATTTAAGGTTCGTGAGGTTCCTAGAGGACTAGGTTCGTGAAGTTCCTTTTGACTTGGATTTAAGGTTCATGAGGATCATAGAGGACTAGGCTCATGAGGTTCCTTAGGATTTGTAATAAAGGTTCATGAGGTCCCTAAAGGACTGGGCTCATGAAGTTCCTTTGGATTTGGATTTAAGTTTCCAGGAACTTCATGAGGTTCCCATAGGACTAGGCTCATGAAGTTCCTTTGAATTTGGATTTAAGGTTCATGAAGTTCCTAGAGGACTAGGCTTATGAAGTTCCTTTGGATTTGAATTAAAGCTTCACGAGGTTCCTAGAGAACTGGACTCATGAAGTTCCTTTTGGATTTCGATTTAAGGTTCATGAGTTTCCTAGAGGACTGGGCTCATGAAATTCCATTGGATCTGGATTTAAGGTTCAGGAGGTTCCTAGAGGACTAGGCTCATGAGGTTCCTTCATATTGGGAATAAAGGTTCATGAGGTCCCTAAAGGACTGTGCTCTTGAAGTTCCTTTGGATTTGGATTTAAGGGTCCCGGAACTTCATGAGGTTCCCATAGGACTAGGCTCATGAAGTTCCTTTGAATTTGGATTTAAGGTTCATGAAGTTCCTCGAGGACTAGCCTCATGAAGTTCCCTTGGATTTGGATTTAAGGTTCATGAGGTTCCTAGAGGATTGGGCTCATGAAATTCCTTCAGATTTGGATTAAAGGTTCATGCGGTTCCTAGAGGACTGGTCTCATGAAGTTCCTTTGGATTTGGATTTATGGTTCATGAGGTTCCCAGAGGGATACGCTCATAATGTTCCTTTTGATTTGGATTTAAGGTTCATGAGGTTCCTAGAGGACAAGGCTCATGAAGTTACTTGAGACTCGAATTAAATGTTCATGAGGTTCCTAGAGGACTGGGTTCATGAAGTTCCTTTGAATTTGGATCTAAGATTCATGAGGTTCCTATAGGACTATTTTCGTGAAGTTCCTTTTGACTTGGATTTAAGGTTCATGAGGTTCCTAGAGGACTGGGCTCATGAGGTTCCTTTAGATTTGGATTTAAGGTTAATGAGGTTCCTAGAGAACTGGACTCGTGAAGTTCCTTTTGGATTTCGATTTAAGTTTCATGAGTTTCCTAGAGGACTGGGATCATGAAATTCCTTTGGATTTGGATTTAAGGTTCAGGAGGTCCCTAAAGGACTGTGCTCATAAAGTTCCTTTGGATTTGGATTTATGGTTCCCGGAACTTCATGAGGTTCCCATAGGACTAGGCTCATGAAGTTCCTTTGAATTTGGATTTAAGGTTTATGAAGTTCCTAGAGGACTAGGCTCATGAAGTTCCTTCGTATTTGGATTAAAGCTTCACGAGGTTTCTCGAGGATTAGGCTCATGAAAAGTTCCCTTGGATTTAGATTTAAGCTTCATGAGGTTCCTAGAGGATTGGGCTCATGAAGTTCCTTCGGATTTGGATTAAAGGTTCATGAGGTTCTTAGAGGACTGGGCTCATGATGTTCCTTTGGATTTGGATTTACGGTTCATGAGGTTCCTGGAGGACTAGGCTCATAATGTTCCTTCGGATTTGGATTTAAGGTTCACGAGGTTCCTAGAGGACTAGGTTCATGAAGTTCCTTGAGACTCGAATTAAATGTTCATGAGGTTCCTAGAGGACTGGGCTCATGAAGTTCCTTTGGATTTGGATTTAAGGTTCGTGAGGTTCCTAGAGGACTAGGTTCGTGAAGTTTCTTTGGACTTGGATTTAAGGTTCATGAGGTTCATAGAGGACTAGGCTCATGAGGTTCCTTAGGATTTGTAATAAAGGTTCATGAGGTCCCTAAAGGACTGGGCTCATGAAGTTCCTTTGGATTTGGATTTAAGTTTCCAGGAACTTCATGAGGTTCCCATAGGACTAGGCTCATGAAGTTCCTTTGAATTTGGATTTAAGGTTCATGAAGTTCCTAGAGGACTAGGCTTATGAAGTTCCTTTGGATTTGAATTAAAGCTTCACGAGGTTCCTAGAGAACTGGACTCATGAAGTTCCTTTTGGATTTCGATTTAAGGTTCATGAGTTTCCTAGAGGACTGGGCTCATGAAATTCCGTTGGATCTGGATTTAAGGTTCAGGAGGTTCCTAGAGGACTAGGCTCATGAGGTTCCTTCATATTTGGAATAAAGGTTCAAGAGGTCCCTAAAGGACTGTGCTCATGAAGTTCCTTTGGATTTGGATTTAAGGGTCCCGGAACTTCATGAGGTTCCCATAGGACTAGGCTCATGAAGTTCCTTTGAATTTGGATTTAAGGTTCATGAAGTTCCTCGAGGACTAGCCTCATGAAGTTCCCTTGGATTTGGATTTAAGGTTCATGAGGTTCCTAGAGGATTGGGCTCATGAAGTTCCTTCGGATTTGGATTAAAGGTTCATGCGGTTCCTAGAGGACTGGGCTCATGAAGTTCCTTTGGATTTGGATTTATGGTTCATGAGGTTCCCAGAGGGATAGGCTCATAATGTTCCTTTTGATTTGGATTTAAGGTTCATGAGGTTCCTAGAGGACTAGGCTCATGAAGTTCCTTGAGACTCGAATTAAATGTTCATGAGGTTCCTAGAGGACTGGGCTCATGAAGTTCCTTTGGATTTGGATCTAAGGTTCATGAGGTTCCTATAGGACTATGTTCGTGAAGTTCCTTTTGACTTGGATTTAAGGTTCATGAGGTTCCTAGAGGACTGGGCTCATGAGGTTCCTTTAGATTTGGATTTAAGGTTAATGAGGTTCCTAGAGAACTGGACTCATGAAGTTCCTTTTGGATTTCGATTTAAGTTTCATAAGTTTCCTAGAGGACTGGGCTCATGAAATTCCTTTGGATTTGGATTTAAGGTTCAGGAGGTCCCTAAAGGACTGTGCTCATAAAGTTCCTTTGGATTTGGATTTAAGGTTCCCGGAACTTCATGAGGTTCCCATAGGACTAGGCTCATGAAGTTCCTTTGAATTTGGATTTAAGGTTTATGAAGTTCCTAGAGGACTAGGCTCATGAAGTTCCTTCGTATTTGGATTAAAGCTTCACGAGGTTCCTCGAGGACTAGGCTCATGAAAAGTTCCCTTGGATTTGGATTTAAGGTTCATGAGGTTCCTAGAGGATTGGGCTCATGAATTTCCTTCGGATTTGGATTAAAGGTTCATGAGGTTGCTAGAGGACTGGGCTCATGAAGTTCCTTTGGATTTGGATTTACGGTTCATGAGGTTCCTGGAGGACTAGGCTCATAATGTTCCTTTGGATTTGGATTTAAGGTTCACGAGGTTCCTAGAGGACTAGGTTCATGAAGTTCCTTGAGACTCGAATTAAATGTTCATGAGGTTCCTAGAGGACTGGGCTCATGAAGTTCCTTTGGATTTGGATTTAAGGTTCGTGAGGTTCCTAGAGGACTAGGTTCGTGAAGTTTCTTTTGACTTGGATTTAAGGTTCATGAGGTTCATAGAGGACTAGGCTCATGAGGTTCCTTCGGATTTGTAATAAAGGTTCATGAGGTCCCTAAAGGACTGGGCTCGTGAAGTTCCTTTGAATTTGGATTTAAGGTTCATGAAGTTCCTAGAGGACTAGGCTTATGAAGTTCCTTCGAATTTGGATTAAAGCTTCACGAGGTTCCTAAAGGAGTAGGCTCGTGAAGTTCCTTTTGATTTGGATTTAAGGTTCATGAGGTTCCTAGAGGACTAGGCTCATGAGGTTCCTTCGGATTTGGAATAATGGTTCATGAGGTCCCTAAAGGACTGGGCTCATGAAGTTCCTTTGAATTTGGATTTAAGGTTCATGAAGTTCCTAGAGGACTAGGCTCATGAAGTTCCTTCGGATTTGGATTAAAGCTTCACGAGGTTCCTAGGGGACTGGGCTCATGAAAAGTCCCTCGGATTTGGATTTAAGGTTCATGAGGTTCCTAGAGCATTGGTCTCATGAAGTTCCTTCGGATTTGGATTAAAGGTTCATGCGGTTCCTAGAGGACTGGGCTCATGAAGTTCCTTTGGATTTGGATTTATGGTTCATGAGGTTCCCAGAGGGATAGGCTCATAATGTTCCTTTTGATTTGGATTTAGGGTTCATGAGGTTCCTAGAGGACTAGGCTCATGAAGTTCCTTGAGACTCGAATTAAATGTTCATGAGGTTCCTAGAGGACTGGGCTCATGAAGTTCCTTTGGATTTGGATCTAAGGTTCATGAGGTTCCTATAGGACTATGTTCGTGAAGTTCCTTCTGACTTGGATTTAAGGTTCATGAGGTTCCTAGAGGACTGGGCTCATGAGGTTCCTTTAGATTTGGATTTAAGGTTAATGAGGTTCCGAGAGACCTGGACTCATGAAGTTCCTTTTGGATTTCGATTTAAGTTTCATGAGTTTCCTAGAGGACTGGGCTCATGAAATTCCTTTGGATTTGGATTTAAGGTTCACGAGGTCCCTAAAGGACTGTGCTCATAAAGTTCCTTTGGATTTGGATTTAAGGTTCCCGGAACTTCATGAGGTTCCCATACGACTAGGCTCATGAAGTTCCTTTGAATTTAGATTTAAGGTTTATGAAGTTCCTAGAGGACTAGGCTCATGAAGTTCCTTCGTATTTGGATTAAAGCTTCACGAGGTTCCTCGAGGACTAGGCTCATGAAAAGTTCCCTTGGATTTAGATTTAAGGTTCATGAGGTTCCTAGAGGATTGGGCTCATGAAGTTCCTTCGGATTTGGATTAAAGGTTCATGAGGTTCCTAGAGGACTGGGCTCATGAAGTTCCTTTGGATTTGGATTTACGGTTCATGAGGTTCCTGGAGGACTAGGCTCATAATGTTCCTTTGGATTTGGATTTAAGGTTCACGAGGTTCCTAGAGGACTAGGTTCATGAAGTTCCTTGAGACTCGAATTAAATGTTCATGAGGTTCCTAGAGGACTGGGCTCATGAAGTTCCTTTGGATTTGGATTTAAGGTTCGTGAGGTTCCTAGAGGACTAGGTTCGTGAAGTTTCTTTTGACTTGGATTTAAGGTGCATGAGGTTCATAGAGGACTAGGCTCATGAGGTTCCTTCGGATTTGTAATAAAGGTTCATGAGGTTCCTAAAGGACTGGGCTCATGAAGTTCCTTTTGATTTGGATTTACGGTTCCATGAACTTCATGAGGTTCCAATAGGACTAGGCTCATGAAGTTCCTTTGAATTTGGATTTAAGGTTCATGAAGTTCCTAGAGGACTAGGCTTATGAAGTTCCTTCAGATTTGGATTAAAGCTTCACGAGGTTCCTAAAGGACTAGGCTCGTGAAGTTTCTTTTGATTTGGATTTAAGGTTCATGAGGTTCCTAGAGGACTAGGCTCATGAGGTTCCTTCAGATTTGGAATAATGGTTCATGAGGTCCCTAAAGGACTGGGCTCATGAAGTTCCTTTGAATTTGGATTTAAGGTTCATGAAGTTCCTAGAGGACTAGGCTCATGAAGTTCCTTCGGATTTAGATTAAAGCTTCACGAGGTTCCTAGGGGACTGGGCTCATGAAAAGTCCCTTGGATTTGGATTTAAGGTTCATGAGGTTCCTAGAGGATTGGGCTCATGAAGTTCCTTCGGATTTGGATTAAAGGTTCATGAGGTTCCTAGAGGACTGGGCTCATGAAGTTCCTTTGGATTTGGATTTACGGTTCATTAGGTTCCCAGAGGACTAGGCTCATAATGTTCCTTTGGATTTGGATCTAAGATTCACGAGGCTCCTAGAGGACTAGGCTCATGAAGTTCCCTGAGACTCGAATTAAATGTTCATGAGGTTCCTAGAGGACTGGGTTCATGAAGTTCCTTTAGATTTGAATTTAAGGTTCGTGAGGTTCCTAGAGGACTAGGTTCGTGAAGTTCCTTTTGACTTGGATTTAAGGTTCATGAGGTTCATAGAGGACTAGGCTCATGAGGTTCCTTCGGATTAGTAATAAAGGTTCATGAGGTCCCTAAAGGACTGGGCTCATGAAGTTCCTTTGTGAAGAGATAAATTTACCACTAGAAGGGGGGTTGAATAGTGGTAATGCGGAATAATGAAATTTCTTGCGAATAAATGAAAGATAGTACGGAATTTAAAGACTCAAAGATTTATAGAGGTTCGGCAACTTGCCTACGTCCTCTCTCCGATTTTCTTTTTCTATTTGCTTAAGAACAACCACAATCTTGACTCGTCTTCTATCGGTCCGAGTTCACAACCGTTACAATCGCTTGTCTTCTATCGGTCCAAGCTCAACCTCTCTCTCAATATAAATGCTTGTTTATCTAGTGTTCTATAGGAACTAGATAATCCTCACTATACGAATATGGGAGTATAATCTTAACAATGCCGGATCAAAGATCCTAATAACACCGGATTAGTGACTCTTGATTCGTTTCTTTTACGCTCAAGTGTAAGTGATGCAACACTTACAATCAATTGAAAGAATACAAGGTATAATAGATATTACAAAGAAAATCACTCTTGTATCTTTCTTTCTCACAACTTGTAATATAGTAATCAGTAGCGATTTGAGCTCAAGAATGATTGAATGCTTGTATGCTTGTATGCTTGAAGTTGTGTGTTTGATGCCCAAGTCCTTTGGGTATTTATAGGTGAGAGCCATCCTTCAAATACTGAAAAATGTATTATTAGCGTGCGCTAATAATGTCGACTAGCGTGCGCTATCGACCTTGACTTGGCTTTTCTGAACGGTCACAAAGACTGTTGCAACGGAAAAATTGTATGGCTAGCGTGCGTTAGTCATGAATCCGTAGCGTGCGTTATCGACTGGTCAACAGGTCTTCAATCTTGACTTTGAAAAAGTTGGTTTGTCTCCCCAACGTCTCTTTATCCAACGGCTAGATTTGAGCTTAGCGTGCGCTATCAAGTATGCATAGCGTGCGCTAGCATTAATTAATTCCAACTTTTCCAGATTTCACGGGTCTTCATTGACTCTTGCCTTCCAACGGTAGAAAATCAAACGGTAATATGCTGACTCCTTTTAGCGTGCGCTAATGCCTATACCTTAGCGTGCAAGTATTTCTTTCAGTAACGTACGTTACCCTGCGTAGCCTACGTAAAGTCCTTGACATATTGAGTCCAGTAGCTACTGGACTACTGACCGTGATATCAATAGCATGCGCAAGTAGTGAGTAATAACGTGCGCTACATCCTTGTTTTAGCGTACGTAAGTTGATGTATGTAGCGTGCGCAAAATCCATTTCCGATTTCCTTCCAAACCTCACTGTCCTCTGGAATGATACGATAGCGTGCGTTAATATTGATTGTATAGCGTGCGCTAACTGTAGTTACTTAGCGTGCGCTAATGTTGAATGACTTGCGTGCGCTATCCCTCAGGTGACTTCACTTGGCTGCAGCTGACTGACTACATGCATTTCTCGATAGCGTGCGCTACTATGAGATGAGTAGCGTGCGCTAACATTATTTAGCTCCTTCAATATAATATCGAACTGAGATTGATCTAATTAAATGTTTTGAATGGAATAATTATCAAAATACATTTTGAGTCAACAATCTCCCCCTTTTTGATGATGTCAAAACATTTAATTTATACCTGCAAAAATATTTTAAATGATTCGAATCAAGGTAACTTGTTCGGTATATTAGTATATCTTGGTTTTTGGAGTATTCTCCCCCTTTTTGACATAAACAAAAAGGGACTCCCCCTGAATTGTTGCATTTTTAACAAATACCAATGAAAATGCCATTAACCAAAGTGAAATTACGTAAATAACAACAACAAATACCAAATGAAGTGAAATGCGAATATCATTAAGATGGAGTTCAAGCAATACATAATGTTTTCATGACATGAGACATAAAGATCATTCGAATAATAAGTATCTACAACCAAGCATCAAAATCCTAAATTCTAAATAGCATGATCGGAAGAGGACGATGGGAAAGGAAACGAAGGGTGTGTGTAACGGATGAAATCGGAGATCAACCCGCGAACTTCCCGGATTTCCGTGCGTAGAGACCGAACATCCTCTCGAATTTCAAGCTGAGAGGTCTCGATGCTCCGCATCCGAGCGCAAAGGTCGCTTTCCTCTTCCTCCGTGATGATATCTTTCATCGGACGCTTCCCCTTGGAAGTGGGCTTCCTCACGAACTCCCCGGTTTGCATCTCTCGAAGAGTATGTGGTCCCCGGCGAGTGATTTTCTCCTCTGGAGTAGGCATGCGCGACCCTTTTTCCACTTGGTCGTCGTCGCGAAGATACAGGAATAGAATCCAGCCTCGGTTGGACATTCGGACATAATGCATGGCTTTAAGCGAAGAGTCCGAAATCTCATGACCGAGAGAGACGGGGACAGCCTTGTCTTTCGAGAAATAGACGTGGTGAAAACTGAATATGGCTGTGAGAATGGAGCCATAAGGCATTCCAGCCTTGCGGGAGCGAGATGCGTAGTTCTTCGACCGAAAAAGGTCGCCCTTCACCTTCATCCAGCTGGTGACGATATCGGCAAAATTTACTTTATCATCATTAAGAACACGATACACCACATGTTTGTCGACTCCCACTAATTTATGCTGAGTATTCACCTTCGGCATTATGCACTTTGTAAGAGCCACTAAGAGTAGACGAATGTTGATCCCAAAGTCATTGTTTTCGAAGAAATCGTCCGTTATGTCAATAACAGCCTTTGAACTAAGGAACTCTTTGACATCGATTTCCCTGACTCTAGTATCATCGGCAATAGTTTTTCCAGTACACACAAACCCGTCGGATGATAAACCAAAAATCTGCGACAAAATATATGAGGAAACTTTCACTCGCGTTCCTCCAACAAAACTTCCTAAAACAAGGGATGAAAACCCTTCACTGTCGGCCACATGAAGATTGGCGTAGAATTCGCGGACAAGTTCAGGAAAACTAGGGTCTTTACATTCTACTAAACGAGCAATTCCGATCGAAGAAAGAAATCAGAGATAGCGACATTTACCCGTTCCAGACTCGGAAAGTTGAAGAAATAACAATCCGTAATGTGTTCTTGAGGTAGGATTTCAAAGAATACCCTCGATGCGGTGGATGAGATGAATCGAGTCGCATCATATTGTGCGTTGAGAGGACGTTTTAGGTTATTGTATGTTTTTTCCATGGCTTTTCGATTCTTGCTCGACATCAATCGGAGAGGAATTGAAAATCTGAGGAAGTTTGAGGAATCGGATTTGTGGCTAGGGTTTTTCTGAAAAGTGTGTTCTTGCGATTGCATGCGTTAGGAAGGATGATTGTGTTTCTGGGTCGAACGGAATATATATAGTCAACGGATTTTTAGCTAGCGTACGCTAGGGACATAGAGTTAGCGTACGTTAGGTATAAAATTAAAAGCTTACTGGACTGTCCAGTAGCTAATATGGAATTCGAAAAGTGTTTAATTAGCGTACGCAAGGCAGTGAGGTTAGCGTACGCTATCGAAAGCAGTTTTTAGCGCGCGTTAAGAAAGTGAAGCTAGCGCGCGCTAGCAAATGAAGCGAATCAAGGATGTTGATTTCTTGAGTAGAAATCTTATTTCAAAAATTGTCTATATGTCCCATACCAAGTTGTCGGATGGAATTAAATGATTCTTCGGGAAGAGGTTTTGTAAAAATGTCAGCAAGTTGGTCCTTCGTCCCGAAAAAAATTTGACAGATATCCTTTTTCTGAACATGATCGCGTAGAAAATGATGTCTAATATCTATTTGTTTAGTTCTACTATGCAACACAGGATTTTTACTCAGATTAATTGCACTAGTGTTATCACATAGGATAGGGGTATTTTCAAAATATATGCCGTAGTCGCGGAGTTGATTTTTAATCCATAACACTTGAGCACAGGCGCTCCCTGCAGCGACATATTCGGCCTCATTGTAGACAATGCTACAACTTGGTTTGCTTTTACTTCCCCAAAATATTAAACATGATCCAACAAAAAGACAAGTACCACAAGTACACATTTTGTCAAATTTACATCCATGAAATCGGCGTCACTATATGCAATTAAATTAAAATCCAAGCAAGAAGGGTACCATAGACCTAGTCCGATAGTCCCTTTCAAGTAGCGAAAAATGCGTTTACAGGCAGTCAAATGTGATTCCTTGGGATTAGCTTGGAATCGAGCACATAAACATGTAGCAAATATTATATCTGGCATAGATGCAGTCAAATATAACAAAGATCCGATCATACCTCGATATAATTTTTGATCTACGGATTTGCCATTTTCATCTTTCTCAAGCTTTAATGATGAAGACATTGGCGTAGATATCACCTTGCTACTTTCCATATTGAATTTCTTGAGGAGGTCGTTTGAGTACTTCGTTTGATGGATAAAAATTCCATCTTCGCATTGCTTGATTTGAAGGCCGAGGAAGAACGTTAATTCTCCCATCATACTCATTTCGAACTCTCCTTTCATAAGATTAGAAAAATCTTGGCACAAGGATTCATTAGTAGCTCCAAATACAATGTCATCAACGTAGATTTGCCAAACAAGTATATCATCATTTAATATTTTAACAAACAAGGTATTATCGACTTTGCCTCTTTTATAATCATTTGCAATTAAAAATTGACTTAAATGATCATACCATGCTCGGGGTGCTTGCTTCAACCCATAGAGTGCCTTGTTGAGCTTGTAGACATGATCCGGAAATTGATGATCTTCAAAAGCGGGAGGTTGCTTGACGTAGACTTCTTCTTGAATGTACCCATTCAAGAATGCACTTTTCACATCCATTTGAATTAGTTTGATCTTTTTATGGGCGGCAAATGCACATAACAAGCGAGTGGCTTCGAGTCGAGCCACGGGAGCAAAGCTTTCTTCGTAATCAAGACCTTCCTCTTGATTATATCCTTGAGCGACCAAACAAGATTTATTTCGAATTGGATAACCGTCTTCGTCACTCTTAATTTTATGCACCCATTTAGTTCCGATAATTGTTTTATATTTAGGAGCGGGAACTAAATTCCATACATTATTGTGCATAAATTGCACAAGCTCCTCTTGCATTGCCATCACCCAACTTTCATCATCGTGAGCTTCGGATATATTCTTGGGAACTATTTCGGATACAAAAGCACAATGAGCCATAAATTCGGTGGTTCTCCTTTGGGTTTGAACACCGTCTTCAATGTTTCCAATCACGAGGTCCTTTGGATGGTCTTTGATGTGCCTCCAATCTTTCGGTAAATCAACGATTGTGTTCGTTTTGATTTCCGAAATTTTCTTCACTTCGGGTGAGGGATCCGGAAAAGTACCTGCATCATCAAAGTATTCTACCTTTCTCGGGGGTGAGATCATATCATTGAATTTAACATGTATGGACTCTTCAACTTTATTCGTTCTAATATTATAAACACGATATGCTTTACTATTAGTGCAATAACCAAGAAATATTCCGGAGTCGGATTTAGCATCAAACTTGCCTAAGTTATCCTGGCCATTGTTCAAAATAAATACATTGCAACCAAAAGGATGAAAATAAGCAATATTGGGCTTTTTGCCCTTCCATAATTCATACGGGGTTTTAAGATGAGTTCTACGAACATGAACCCGGTTAATCACATAGCATGCCGTAAAAATTGCTTCGGCCCAAAAGTATCGTGGAAGAGAGTATTCATTAAGCATTGTCCTCGACATTTCTTCCAAAGATCGGTTTTTCCTTTCAACAACTCCATTTTGTTGAGGCGTTCTAGGGGCCGAAAAGTTATGATTAATACCGTATTTATCACATAAAAATTCAAACGGAGTGCAATCAAATTCACCTCTGTGATCGGTGCGAATAGAAATTATGGAGAGATTTTTCTCATTTGATACCAAACGACACCATTTAGAAAACTCGGAAAATGCATCATCCTTATGTGCTAAAAATCTAACCCAAGTAAATCGAGAGAAATCATCAACAATAACCAAAGTGTATCGAGAGAAATCCATATGCACAAGTTCAAGAACTCGACTAGTGGAAACCTCGAATTTTGGTTTAAAAGATTCTCGAGTGTGTTTCCCTTTTATGCATGATTCACATAAATGCTTTCTATCAAACTTGAGTTTGGGCAATCCACGAACAAGGTCGTGTCTAGATAAAATAGAAATGATAGGTAGAGAAGTGTGCCCCAATTTTCGATGCCATAAATATGCATTGTCATCCAAGGTAATAAGACATTTTTCATTGAATGAACTTTTATCGTTAAGATCAACAATATAGATGTTTCCACATCTCAAACCAATGAATGCAATTTTATTATTTCTAAATGCCGTGCAATGCGAGAGAATTTTAAAACCTTCATCACAAAGTTGCGAAACGCTAAGAAGATTATGATGCAAACCTTCAACAAACAGTACTTTGTTGATAGAAGGAGAAGGTTCCTTACCGACTTTGCCGATGCCTTTGATTTTTTCCTTTTGATTATCCCCAAATGTCACATGTCCTTGTTCTTGGTATTCGAGGTCTTCAAATAAGTCCTCGGAGACGCAAATGTGCCTTGAGCATCCGCTATCAATGTACCACTTGCTTTTCCTTGGTGCCGGTACCTACAAAAATAGAATTTCTCGGTTGTTTCGGTACCCAAGCCCGTTTGGGTCCTCCAAAGTTAACTATGCTTATAACATTCGGAACAATTGTCCCTTTAGGAACCCATATTTGCTTAACTTTGATGGTTCTCAACTTTGAATGAGCATTAACATCATGAACTCGTTTGGAAGAATCTTTTGAGTTCTCGGTTTCGGTTTTCTTTATTTTGTCAAGGTTGATAAGGGATTGTTCCCGTTTAAAAGGATCGAAACCAAGACCGTGTTTGAGCAAGGGCGATTTTTGAATAGATAGAAGCCTTTCGAATTTCTCATTTCTGAGAGTAAATTTGTTCAAAATATATTTTAGCTCCTTTTGAGTTTTTGTTAACTCGATTTTCAAAACATTTTCTTTTTCAAGGCATAATGTATGGTCGCTCTCAATAGTTTTGCCTTTGTTTTGAAGAGAGGAATTCTCGAGTTCTAGAGATTTTATTTTTCTCTTTAAATATATGTTTAATTTAACCATCTCGTCATACTCCGCATTCAAGGATTCAAACGCACTCAATAACTCATCATCATGATGAACTTCTTGTGAATCACAAAAATCAAAAGAGTCATATTCGTCATCATTGAGTTTAGAACTTACCTCGATATTACTTTCGGAATCGAGTGCCATGAATGCAAGATTTGCGTCTAGAGATCTTTCAATCTCCTCCTCGTCATCACTCCAAGAAGCGATTAGGACCTCCTTCTTTTTGAATCTTTCCATTTAAGGTTTTGAAGAGGATCCTTGGCATTCTTTGGCATAGTGACCGGCTTGACCACATTTCCGACAATTATTGTCGAACTTCTTTATAGGAGTATAGCCACTCTTCTTTTGCTCCGGTTTGCCGTCCCGACCAAGAAAACTTCGCCTCTTTTGAATTAGGCTTTTATACCTTCTAAAGTTTTTGGCATAGAGGGCGAGTTCCTCGTCGTCTTCTTCTTCGGGAACATCTTCCTCAACGTCGCTATCAACATTGAATGCGACTACTCTTTCCCGAGGCTTTGGTTTTGTGCCTCTAGACTTGAGAACGATCTCATAATTGATGAGTGACCCGATGAGGGCACTAAATTCGAGCTTGTTGAGATCTTTGGACTCCATGATCGCGGTGACCGTGGCATCCCATTCTCGTGGCAACGATCGAAGAATTTTCTTAGCTTTGTCGCTGCTCGAGATAGGCTTTCCGAAAGATGCAAGACCATTGGTTATAGCCAAAAATTGATCCAACATATTTGTGATCGTTTCCTCGTCTTTCATGGAGAAAAGTTCGTAGTCATGGAGTAGCATATTAATTTTGGTCTCCTTGACTTGGGTGGTTCCCTCATGAGTGACTTCGAGAATTTCCCAAATTTCTTTTGCGCTTTCATAGGACGATATCCTATTGAGTTCTTCGGGATTAAGAGCGCAATAAAGAAGTTGAGTAGCTCGTGAGTTGACGTGTGTGTTTCTCCAATCCTCGTCGTTGAATTCTTCGATCTTTTTCAACGATCCATCCTCTTTATTTGAAAGTTTAGGACCAAGGGCAATAACTTTCCAGATTTCAATATCATAGGCTTGAACGAAGATCGCCATCTTCTTTTTCCATGTCATGAAATTGTAACCGTCGAATAAAGGAGGACGGTTGAGAGCATTTCCTTCAATTTGGCCAAGAAGTGCCATTTGCGGATCTTTTTCTCTTAGGTGGTTAAACCTTTTAAAAAGAGACCCGCTCCGATACCAACTGAAGAGATAAATTTACCACTAGAAGGGGGGTTGAATAGTGATAATGCGGAATAACGAAATTTCTTGCGAATAAATGAAAGATAGTACGGAATTTAAAGACTCAAGGATTTATAGAGGTTCGGCAACTTGCCTACATCTTCTCTCCGATTTTCTTTTTCTATTGGCTTAAGAACAACCACAATCTTGACTCGTCTTCTATCGGTCCGAGTTCACAACCGTTAAAATCGCTTGTCTTCTATCGGTCCAAGCTCAACCTCTCTCTCAATATAAATGTTTGTTTATCTAGTGTTCTATAGGAACTAGATAATCCTCACTATATGAATATGGGTGTATAATCCTAACAATGCCGGATCAAAGATCCTAATAACACCGGATTAGTGACTCTTGATTCGTTTCTTTTACGCTCAAGTGTAAGTGATGCAACACTTACAATCAAATGAAAGAATACAAGGTATAATAGATATTACAAAGAAAATCACTCTTGTATCTTTCTTTCTCACAACTTATAATATAGTAATCAGTAGCGATTTGAGCTCAAGAATGCTTGAATGCTTGTATGCTTGTATGCTTGAAGTTGTGTGTTTGATGCCCAAGTCCTTTGGGTATTTATAGGTGAGAGCCATCCTTCAAATACTGAAAAACGTATTATTAGCGTGCGCTAATAATGTCGACTAGCGTGCGCTATGGACCTTGACTTGGCTTTTCTGAACGGTCACAAAGACTGTTGCAACGGTAAAATTGTATGGCTAGCGTGCGCTAGTCATGAATCCGTAGCGTGCGTTATCGACTGGTCAACAGGTCTTCAATCTTGACTTTGAAAAAGTTGGTTTGTCTCCCTAACGTCTCTTTATCCAACGGCTAGATTTGAGCTTAGCGTGCGCTATCAAGTATGCACAGTGTGCGCTAGCATTAATTAATTCCAACTTTTCCAGATTTCACGGATCTTCATTGACTCTTGCCTTCCAACGGTAAAAAATCAAACGGTAATATGCTGACTCCTTTTAGCGTGCGCTAATGCCTATACCTTAGCGTGCACTAAGTATTTCTTTCAGTAACGTACGTGACCCTGCGTAGCATACGTAAAGTCCTTGACATATTGAGTCCAGTAGCTACTGGACTACTGACCGTGATATCGGTAGCGTGCGCAAGTAGTGAGTAATAACGTACGCTACATCCTTGTTTTAGCGTACGTAAGTTGATGTATTGTAACACCCCCAAAAATATCCCGAGGTATTACAGTGCCATGAATCCCACATGGGACCCACAAGGCTAGTTAGAAAAATAGGCATTTTAAGAAAATCGCGATAAAACCTTAAATTCAAGGATTACATAACGTGAATCGAAAGATTTAAGGGAAAATATAGTTTGAAGTCCAATTATTACACATCAAAGGTTTTTCCAAAGAAAACAATTTATTCCAATTAAAGCAGCGGCTAGAGATAATTCCAACACCGCTCAAGTCTGACCGGACCCCTCGGGAATGTCCTGCACATGATGAACAATTTTACAGTACGACGAGTCATACCGGAGTAACGTGGTCAGAGAATGCATACCAAATAACAACTACTAACAACGATATACGACATCTTTACAATCACAGTACCTAGTAATCACAGGGAATATTTCATCACTCAACCGACGTGTCTTTCTCTTTATCACATAAGTCCCCAAGGTCGCAACCAAGGGTCACGGAAGTATCCACACGGGAATACCCCGGAACATAGGCGCCCAATTCGGGTCTTACCCCCTAACACATTTCCACACGGGTACCATACAGGTTCTATCCCCAACACATCGGCCCATTTATAACATCTTTAGAGAAAGACAAACGTCGGCTTTTATCAAAATGGCACGTACACACATATGGTATAACATTGATATTAGAAAATTCACGAGCAAAATTTCACTTGCCTGTGATCCGATAGTAGGTGCTTTATGATAACGAAGTCCCCACGCCCGCTCGAGCTTAACCCAGCCGCGAAACATCCGATTAACACCTCGTACGGATTATAATGAATAAAACTAGTCTCCATTTCCTAACCGGATTCCTAGTGTAGTTTTTAATTGTCGGTATGAGTATCGTTTCTAAGTTTTCAAGTGTTGTGTACCATTATCTCGCTCAATCTTATAATTAACATTAGGTATATCGATTTACTTCAAGAAGATAATCCTATCATTCTCCGGTTGTCAACGAATTATTATGGCGAAATCGAATCTTATGCTTTCTAATACAATTCTATATTCCGAATACTACAATAGACGGATTTTATTGCACAATAACTTCGGTGGTTTGACAACCAATATCGATTATACTATCGAATTATTTTTCTTAGTTTTCTAAGTGTCAAATATCACAAGGTAAGGGTGGCTACGAACAATGGAACATACGGTGACGGATTACTACGAATTTCCCCACAATTGATTCGTCAAATTTTACATTCCTAGCGATGATTGAAGTGAAATTTCGTTTGCATGAAACAAAACATATGAGAAACGGAATTCCCGGTTACTACAATTTCATCCGACAAGATTGTCTACGAAGTTTTGCAAAATCTACCCAATACCCGCAATATAATAAGTATAAACAAGAAAACATCGAAGATATAACTCCAGGGATTGGTGGCTTACCTTATTGGAAGAAGAATAATGAAGATAGTTGACGGATTCACAAGAACAACGAGGAGAACGATAAGTGACTTGAACGACTTGGATAATCTTCACCGAAGCTCAAGAATCCACCTCCTCAATGTTAATTCAAGTGTTTAAGAGGCTTAAGAACCGGGTATAGGGCTAGGAATTTCTCCAAGGGTGGTAGTTTTTGATGTTGGGTCGTGCAAATGAATTAGGGAATTATCATTTTATAAAACTTGGTTTTGATAACGTACGTTAACGATAAGAGTGTTACGTACGTAAGGTGTATTACGTACGTAACAGTGTGATGACAACGTACGTAAAGAACTCACTGCCCGAAATGTGCCCAAGTGTTACGTACGTTAAATTCGGGACATAACGTACGTAACGAACAATTGACTCGTTTGTCCTCTAGCCCGCCGAAAGTAGCTCTGTCCGTGTCAAAAGAAAGATTCTGGTCGGGAGACCGACCCACCTGTTACGTACGTAATGCAGCTGCCTTAACGTACGTAACAATCGAAATATAGCGTACGTTAGGCATGGGTTATAGCGCGCGTTAGATAGAACTTTTTAGCCTCAACCACATTCTAACCATCTCGGGGTGACCATCCCTTCCACTCGTCAACAATTATCGGGGAACAAGACGTTGGCCACCGTCATATTCGCACCGACGATCGTCCCACGGCGTCAAGGTGTGTCACCCCCGTATCATTCACATCGTTCAATTATATAGCACTCAATGGAATACATAAATAGAAATGACGTCACATTACCAAACATTCACACAATACAAAGTAATCAAGCATGGAATACCGGAGGTATTACATATCACCCCTCTTAAAATAGTTTCGTCACGAAACTTAAGAAAATAACTCGGGATGACTCTCCTTCATGCTCGACTCGGTCTCCCAAGTCGCCTCTTCCGTGCCGTGGTGCGACCACTGAATCTTCACGAGGGCTATGGCTTTATTTCTTAACATCTTCACACGCCGATCCAGAATGGCGGTCGGTATCTCCTTAAAGGTAGCGTCATCGGAAATTTCCACTTCTTTGAAATTGAGCTTGTGACTCGGGTCATAGACATACTTCCTTAACTGGGAGACATGAAAAACATTATGCACTCCATCCAGATGCGGCGGCAGAGCTAATCGATACGCGAGTATCCCTACCCGGTCCAATATCTCAAACGGACCTATAAATCTCGGGCTTAACTGGCCCTTCTGGCCGAAACTCCGAATACCTCGCATAGGTGATACTTTGACCCAAACATGATCCCTGACCGTAAATTCTAACGGTCGCTGTCGGTTTTCGGCATAATATTTCTGCCGGCTCTGTGCGGCCAGCATGTGTTTCCGAACTATAGATATCTTCTTAATGGACTCCTGGATAAGATCCAACTCGGTAACCGCGGTGTTGGAGGCATCATCCCAGCATAACGGTGACTTGCATCTTCGCCCATACAGGGCCTCAAACAGTGCCATGCCTATGCTTGCATGCCAGCTGTTGTTGTACGAGAACTCCACTAATCCCAAATGTCTAGACCAATCCTTTCCCCAATCAAGCACGCACGCCCTCAAGATATCTTCCAAGGTTTGAATCGTACGCTCGGTCTGTCCATCTGTCTGAGGATGATAAGCCGTGCTAAAGTGTATTTGTGTCCCCATAGCTTTATGGATGGCTTTCCAAAAACGGGACACATATCTGGTGTCCCTATCCGAAATGATGGATGAGGGAACACCATGTTGCCTTACGATCTCTCTGATGAAAATGACGGCCAGCTGCTCTGTCCCGGTTGTCTCTTGAATAGGAATGAAATGTGCTGACTTTGTCAATCGATCAACAATGACCCAAATCGTATCCTTTCCTCCCACCGCCGTAGGTAGCTTAGTGACAAAGTCCATTGATATGCTCTCCCATTTCCACTCCGGGATGGGCAGGGGTTGCATAATTCCGGCTGGTCTGCGGTGTTCGATTTTCACTTGTTGGCATGTCATACATCGGCGACGAACCTAGCAACTTCCCACTTCATGTTCTTCCACCAAAAAATCTATCGCAAATCCTTGTACATCTTGCTTGCTCCAGGGTGAATAGAATAGGGAGTGGAGTGCGCCTCCTTCAGTATAGTTTGCTTCAGTCCGTCATTCGGTGGAATACATATCCTGTTCTTGAACCTCACCAAATCACCCTGAATCTTATAGTTGGAAACATCTCCTTTCTTGATTCTTTCACCAATCGCACGTAATCCAGGATCTTCCATCTGTGCTAGGAGTATCTCGTCTAGTAAGGACGAAAGTATATTGATTGAGCATAATCGTCCTTGCCTACGTTGTACCCATACTTCGGTGTTGCTTCTCCTGATCTCTTGCTGCAGTTTGGGCTGAACTGTTATGCTGGATATCATCACCTCTTGTGTAGTTTTCCAACTAAGAGCATCAGCTACCACGTTGGCTTTTCCAGGATGATAGGAAATTTCCACATCGTAGTCCTTGATTAGCTCCAACCAACGCCTCTGTCTCATGTTTAATTCTCTCTGCGTGAAGATATATTTCAAACTCTTGTGATCCGTGAAAACTTTGCAAGTAACTCCGTAAAGATAGTGCCTCCAAATCTTGAGGGCATGCACCACCGCGGCTAGCTCCAAGTCATGTGTCGGGTAATTTACTTCGTACGGCTTCAGTTGTCGGGATGCGTATGCAACGACTCTGCCATTCTGCATGAAGACACACCCTAGTCCATGCTTGGATGCATCCGTGTATATAATGAATCCTTCTGTACCCTGTGGTAACACTAGTACTAGGGCAGTAGTTAGCCTACCCTTGAGCTCGTCGAAGCTCTTCTGGCAGTCTGCAGTCCATACAAATTTGGTGCTCTTTCTCAGTAGGTTCGTTAACGGTCGGGCGATACAGGAAAAAGCTTCGACGATTCGATAGTAACCCGCCAGTCCTAGGAAGCTCCTAACCTCTTTGACATTCTTCGGAGGTTCCCAACTCGTTATTGTCTCGATCTTTTGTGGGTCGACCTTGACACCTTCTGCCGAGACAACATGTCCGAGAAAAATTACCTCCGGCATCCAGAATTCGCACTTGGACAGTTTCGCATAAAGTTGGTGTTGTCTTAACACGCCCAGCACTTGCCTCAAATGTTCCTCGTGTTCCTGTCGGCTTCGAGAATATATCAGGATGTCGTCGATAAAAACCACCACGCATTTATCGAGGAAATCAATCAAAACTCTATTCATCAGTTCCATGAAAATGGCTGGGGCATTAGTCAACCCGAATGATACCACGATATATTCGTAATGCCCATACCTCGACCGAAATGCAGTCTTGGGTATATCTTCCTCCCGAATCCTCAATTGGTGATATCCGGACCGTAAATCGATCTTTGAAAACACGACTGCCCCTTGTAACTGATCCAAGAGGTCGTCAATCCTTGGTAGTGGATAACGATTCTTGATAGTAACCTTATTCAGCTTCCTGTAGTCGATGCACAAGCGTAGAGAGTTATCTTTCTTCTTAACGAAAAGTACCGGCGCGCCCCACGGTGAGGTGCTTGGGCGGATCAACCCTTTCTCCAACAGATTTTCGAGCTGTATCTTTAATTCCTTCATCTCGGCCGGTGCCATTCTGTAAGGAGCTTTGGAAATAGGTCTCGTCCCCGGTTCGAGTTCAATGGAAAGGTCAACTTCTCGGTGCGGTGGCATCCCTGGTAGTTCATCAGGAAAAACGTCTGGAAACTCATTCACCACCGGAATGTTTGTGATTGCAAGTTGTGAAGTGTCCTCTCGAAGAACATAACACCAGTAGTATTTATTTCGAGAGCTGCAGGAGGCTTCCGATGCGATAATGATGAGAGATCCTTTTGTACTAAAGTGTTAACGTCCGCTGATGACATGTGTGGTACCGTCATGAGCCGAAATAGAAATAGTCAAGTGGTAGGTATCCAAGATTGTTCTGTGCAATGGCATCCAGCCCATTCCTAATATGATATCTTCATTCTGGAGTGGGAAGACCATAAGATTAGCGGTCCAACTATGATCGTTGATGCTGATCCGATAGTCTCGAACCTTTTGATCGCCGCTTAATCTACTACCATCGGGTAGTTTAAGAGTAAAGGGCTCACAAGGTACACAAACAAGATTTAAGCATTCAACACATTCCACAGATATAAACGAATGGGTGGCTCTGGTATCAAATAGTACATGCACTGGCTGAGAGTTAACAAGAAGAGTACCTGAGATAGGTGGCGCAGGCTGACCATCCGTAGCCCTCAGCTCAAATACACGAGACGGTACTGACTCCGAAAAGGACGAGGTACCTCCGCCGCGCCCACGGCCTCGTCCGGCACCGTGCATTGGTGGTTGGTTCTGGTGGGATGGAGCTCGGTAGTTGGAAACAGCAGGCGTCCTAGGGGATTGCAGAGAGCCTTGTTGACTTGGTTGCGAAGCTGGGCTCTGAGTGGAATTGGCCCGCCAGTAGTAACGAGACATGTGTCCACTCTTTCTGCAAGTGAAACATTTGGTAGCCGTCTTCTGACACCGATCCTTAGTATGCCCGGTCATGCCACAATTGAAACAGTCCCTACGGTAAGGCCGATCAGATACACCCTTCTGTTGGTAGGAAACCGCCGACTTAAAAGAAGATGCGGGCCCCGAATTCGTTTTGTTGTTGCTCCCAGGCTGAACTGATGTCTTCTGCTTCTTCGAGTTATGCCCGATGTCGGTATTAACAACTGTACCGGCATATGGTGTGACTACGTCTTCGTATACTCTCAGGGTCGTGCAGTGAAATCTGGCGGCATAGCGTTGTACATCCTCCGGTAACCTCTGTGCAAGATGGCATATTCGTTGATCTTCTGATGGAACCATCTGGGAGATGTAACTTAGCTCGGTTCGGTAGGCCCGAATGATCTCTGGTACTGGCATGTTCTGAGGGCCGGCACTGAAAAAGTCTCGTGCGCGAGCGGTTCGGGCTGATCTGGGACAGTACTCGCTCCGTAGCAGTCGGGCAAATTCGGTCCACCCGACCACTCGGTCCTCTGGCCTGTAAGTCCTCCACCCACGTGCAGCAGTGTCATGGAGTTGATTAATTCCGAGCGGCACCTTTCTGTTTTCTAGGCATCCGATTACTTCGAAGGCAGTCTCCATTTCCGAAATCCAGTCGTCCACGTGTTTCTCTCCTGTCCCGTCAAATAATGGAGGCCTAGCCTTCAGCATCTCTCCCAACCATCGATCTCTTCCTGCGTTTTCTTCCACATTGATGACCGGTATCCGTTCTGCCTGATTGACCTGAGCAATTCCCATGGCGATAGCCTGGGCAAGGGCCTGAACAAAAGCTGGATCCATGCCTCCAGGGTTGTTATTCTGGCGTTCCGCCTCCTGATCGTTTTGATTAACTGGTGGCGGCTGGCCCCCAGCAGGATGGGTCTCGGCGGTGTTCCCGTCCTCATTGTGGTTCGCGGCGGAACCCTGAGCGTCATTCACCACCCTTCTAGCTCCTCGGCGTGCCATCACTAACGGTATCAATCTAAAGCCAGTTCCACGCATGGTTTACAATTAAATGTTGTACAAAAATAGAAACACACACATATCACTTACTTGCATTCCCACGAGGAGCTTCGATCGCTTGGGGTGTTGGATTTTGAGAGAGAGAAAAAAAATATAGGAGAAAGTTTTATTCAACCCAGGAGTTTTGCTCCGATACCATTTTCTGTAACACCCCCAAAAATATCCCAAGGTATTACAGTGCCATGAATCCCACATGGGACCCACAAGGCTAGTTAGAAAAATAGGCATTTTAAGAAAATCACGATAAAACCTTAAATTCAAGGATTACATAACGTGAATCGAAAGATTTAAGGGAAAATATAGTTTGAAGTCCAATTATTACACATCAAAGGTTTTTCCAAAGAAAACAATTTATTCCAATTAAAGCAGTGGCTAGAGATAATTCCAACACCGCTCAAGTCTGACCGGACCCCTCGGGAATGTCCTGCACATGATGAACAATTTTACCTGGTACGACGAGTCATACCAGGTAACCAGGGACAGAGAATGCATACCAAATAACAACTACTAACAACGATATACGACATCTTTACAATCACAGTACCTAGTAATCACAGGGAATATTTCATCACTCAACCGACGTGTCTTTCTCTTTATCACATAAGTCCCCAAGGTCACAACCAAGGGTCACGGAAGTATCCACACGGGAATACCCCAGAACATAGGCGCCCAATTCGGGTCTTACCCCCTAACACATTTCCACACGGGTACCATACAGGTTTTATCCCCAACACATCGGCCCATTTATAACATCTTTAGAGAAAGACAAACGTCGGATTTTATCAAAATGGCACGTACACACATACGGTATAACATTGATATTAGAAAATTCACGAGCAAGATTTCACTTGCCTGTGATCCGATAGTAGGTGCTTTATGATAACGAAGTCCCCACGCCCGCTCGAGCTTAACCTAGCCGCGAAACATCCGATTAACACCTCGTACGGATTATAATGAATAAAACTAGTCTCCCTTTCCTAACCGGATTCCTAGTGTAGTTTTTAATTGTCGGTATGAGTATCGTTTCTAAGTTTTCAAGTGTTGTGTACCATTATCTCGCTCAATCTTATAATTAACATTAGGTATATCGATTTACTTCAATAAGATAATCCTATTATTCTCCGGTTGTCAACGAATTATTATGGCGAAATCGAATCTTATGCTTTCTAATACAATTCTATATTCCGAATACTACAATCGACGGATTTTATTGCACAATAACTTCGGTGGTTTGACAACCAATATTGATTATACTATGGAATTATTTTTCTTAGTTTGCTAAGTGTCAAAAATCACAAGGTAAGGGTGGCTACGAACAATGGAACATACGGTGACGGATTACTACGAATTTCCCCACAATTGATTCGTCAAATTTTACATTCCTAGCGATGATTGAAGTGAAATTTCGTTTTCATGAAACGAAACATATGAGAAACGGAATTCCCGGTTACTACAATTTCATCCGACAAGATTGTCTACAAAGTTTAGCAAAATCTACCCAATACCCGCAATATAATAAGTATAAACAAGAAAACATCGAAGATATAACTCCAGGGATTGGTGGCTTACCTTATTGGAAGAAGAATAATGAAGATAGTTGACGGATTCACAAGAAATACGAGGAGAACGAGAAGTGACTTGAACGACTTGGATAATCTTCACCGAAGCTCAAGAATCCACCTCCTCAATGTTAATTCAAGTGTTTAAGAGGCTTAAGAACCGGGTATAGGGGAATTTCTCCAAGGGTGGTAGTTTGTGATGTTGGGTCGTGCAAATGAAGAAGGGAATTATCATTTTATAAAACTTGGTTCTGATAACGTACGTTAACGATAAGAGTGTTACGTACGTAAGGTGTATTACGTACGTAACAGTGTGATGACAACGTACATAAAGAACTCACAGCCCGAAATGTGCCCAAGTGTTACGTACGTTAAATTCGGGACATAACGTACGTAATGAACAGTTGACTCGTTTGTCCTCTAGCCCGCCGAAAGTAGCTCTGTCCGTGTCAAAAGAAAGATTCTGGTCGGGAGACCGACCCACCCGTTACGTACGTAATGCAGCTGCCTTAACGTACGTAACAATCGAAATATAGCGTACGTTAGGCATGGGTTATAGTGCGCGTTAGACAGAACTTTTTAGCCTCAACCACATTCTAACCATCTCGGGGTGACCATCCCTTCCACTCGTCAACAATTATCGGGGAACAAGACGTTGGCCACCGTCATATTCGCACCGACGATCGTCCCACGGCGTCAAGGTGTGTCACCCCCGTATCATTCACATCGTTCAATTATATAGCACTCAATGGAATACATAAATAGAAATGACGTCACATTACCAAACATTCACACAATACAAAGTAATCAAGCATGGAATACCGGAGGTATTACATGTATGTAGCGTGCGCAAAATCCATTTCCGATTTCCTTCCAAACCTCACTGTCCTCTGGAATGATACGATAGCGTGCGTTAATATTGATTGTATAGCGTGCGCTAACTGTAGTTACTTAGCGTGCGCTAATGTTGAATGACTTGCGTGCGCTATCCCTCAGGTGACTTCACTTGGCTGCAGCTGACTGACTACATGCATTTCTCGATAGCGTGCGCTACTATGAGATGAGTAGCGTGCGCTAACATTATTTAGCTCCTTCAATATAATATCGAAATGAGATTGATCTAATTAAATGTTTTGAATGGAATAATCATCAAAATACATTTTGAGTCAACACTTTGGATTTGGATTTAAGGTTCCAGGAACTTCATGAGGTTCCCATAGGACTAGGCTCATGAAGTTCCTTTGAATTTGGATTTAAGGTTCATGAAGTTCCTAGAGGACTAGGCTTATGAAGTTCCTTCGGATTTGAATTAAAGCTTCACGAGGTTCCTAGAGAACTGGACTCATGAAGTTCCTTTTAGATTTCGATTTAAGGTTCATGAGTTTCCTAGAGGACTGGGCTCATGAAATTCCTTTGGATCTGGATTTAAGGTTCAGGAGGTTCCTAGAGGAGTAGGCTCATGAGGTTCCTTCGTACTTGGAATAAAGGTTCATGAGGTCCCTAAAGGACTGTGCTCATGAAGTTCCTTTTAATTTGGATTTAAAGATTATGAAGTTCCTAGAGGACTAGGCTCATGAAGTTCCTTCGGATTTGGATTAAAGCTTCACAAGGTTCCTCGAGGACTGGGCTCATGAAAAGTTCCCTTAGATTTGGATTTAAGGTTCATGAGGTTCTTAGAGGATTGGGCTCATGAAGTTCCTTCGGATTTAGATTAAAGGTTCATGAGGTTCCTAGAGGACTGGGCTCATGAAATTCCTTTGGATTTGGATTTATGGTTCATGAGGTTCCCAGAGGACTAGGCTCATAATGTTCCTTTCGATTTGGATTTAAGGTTCACGAGGTTCCTAGAGGACTAGGCTCATGAAGTTCCTTGAGACTCGAATTAAATGTTCATGAGGTTACTAGAGGACTGGGCTCATGAAGTTCCTTTGGATTTGGATTTACGGTTCATGAGGTTCCCGGAGGACTAGGCTCGTAATGTTCCTTTGGATTTGGATTTAAGATTCATGAGGTTCCTAGAGGACTAGGTTCATGAAGTTCCTTGAGACTCGATTTAAATGTTCATGAGGTTCCTAGAGGACTGGGCTCATGAAGTTCCTTTCGATTTGGATTTAAGGTTCGTGAGGTTCCTAGAGGACTAGGTTCGTGAAGTTTCTTTTAACTTGGATTTAAGGTTCATGAGGTTCATAGAGGACTAGGCTCATGAGGATCCTTTGGATTTAGATTAAAACTTCACGAGGTTCCTAAAGGACTAGGCTCATGAAGTTCCTTTTGATTTGGATTTAAGGTTCATGAGTTTCCTAGAGGACTAGGCTCATGAGGTTCCTTCGGATTTGGAATAATGGTTCATGAGGTCCCTAAAGGACTGGGCTCATGAAGTTCCTTTGAATTTGGATTTAAGGTTCATGAAGTTCCTAGATGACTAGGCTCATGAAGTTCCTTCGGATTTGGATTAAAGCTTCACGAGGTTCCTAGGGGACTGGGCTCATGAAGTCCCTTGGATTTGGATTTAAGGTTCATGAGGTTCCTAGAGGATTGGGCTCATGAAGTTCCTTTGGATTTGGATTAAAGGTTCATGAGGTTCCTAGAGAACTGGACTCATGAATTTCCTTTTGGATTTCGATTTAAGGTTCATGAGTTTCCTAGAGGACTGGGCTCATGAAATTCCTTTGGATCTGGATTTAAGGTTCAGGAGGTTCCTAGAGGACTAGGCTCATGAGGTTCCTTCGTATTTGGAATAAAGGTTCATGAGGTCCCTAAAGGACTGTGCTCATGAAGTTCCTTTGGATTTAGATTTAAGGTTCCCAGAACATCATGAGGTTCCCATAGGACTAGGCTCATGAAGTTCCTTTGAATTTGGATTTAAGGTTCATGAAGTTCCTCGAGGACTAGGCTCATAAAGTTCCCTTGGATTTGGATTTAAGGTTCATGAGGTTCCTAGAGGATTGCTCTCATAAAGTTCCTTCGGATTTGGATTAAAGGTTCATGAGGTTCCTAGAGGACTGGGCTCATGAAGTTCCTTTGGATTTGGATTTATGGTTCATTAGGTTCCCAGAGGACTAGGCTCATAATGTTCCTTTGGATTTGGATCTAAGGTTCACGAGGCTCCTAGAGGACTAGGCTCATGAAGTTCCTTGAGACTCGAATTAAATGTTCATGAGGTTCCTAGAGGACTGGGTTCATAAAGTTCCTTTAGATTTGAATTTAAGGTTCGTGAGGTTCCTAGAGGACTAGGTTCGTGAAGTTCCTTTTGACTTGGATTTAAGGTTCATGAGGTTCATAGAGGACTAGGCTCATGAGGTTCCTTCGGATTTGTAATAAAGGTTCATGAGGTCCCTAAAGGACTGGGCTCATGAAGTTCCTTTGGATTTGGATTTAAGGTTCCAGGAACTTCATGAGGTTCCGATAGGACTAGGCTCATGAAGTTCCTTTAAATTTGGATTTAAGGTTCATGAAGTTCCTAGAGGACTAGGCTTATGAAGTTCCTTCGGATTTGAATTAAAGCTTCACGAGGTTCCTAGAGAACTGGACTCATGAAGTTCCTTTTGGATTTCGATTTAAGGTTCATGAGTTTCCAAGAGGACTGGGCTCATGAAATTCCTTTGGATCTGGATTTAAGGTTCAGGAGGTTCCTAGAGGAGTAGGCTCATGAGGTTCCTTCGTACTTGGAATAAAGGTTCATGAGGTCCCTAAAGGACTGTGCTCATGAAGTTCCTTTTAATTTGGATTTAAGGATTATGAAGTTCCTAGAGGACTAGGCTCATGAAGTTCCTTCGGATTTGGATTAAAGCTTCACGAGGTTCCTCGAGGACTGGGCTCATGAAATGTTCCCTTGGATTTGGATTTAAGGTTCATGAGGTTCCTAGAGGATTGGGCTCATGAAGTTCCTTCGGATTTGGATTAAAGGTTCATGAGGTTCCTAGAGGACTGGGCTCATGAAATTCCTTTGGATTTGGATTTATGGTTCATGAGGTTCCTAGAGGACTAGGCTCATAATGTTCCTTTGGATTTGGATTTAAGGTTCACGAGGTTCCTAGAGGACTAGGCTCATGAAGTTCCTTGAGACTCGAGTTAAATGTTTATGAGGTTCCTAGAGGACTGGGCTCATGAAGTTCCTTTAGATTTGGATTTACGGTTCATGAGGTTCCTGGAGGACTAGGCTCGTAATGTTCCTTTGGATTTGGATTTAAGATTCACGAGGTTCCTAGAGGACTAGATTAATGAAGTTCCTTGAGACTCGATTTAAATGTTTATGAGGTTCCTAGATGACTGGGCTCATGAAGTTCCTTTCGATTTGGATTTAAGGTTCGTGAGGTTCCTAGAGGACTAGGTTCGTGAAGTTTCTTTTAACTTGGATTTAAGGTTCATGAGGTTCGTAGAGGACTAGGCTCATGAGGTTCCTTCGGATTTAGATTAAAGCTTCACGAGGTTCCTAAAGGACTAGGCTCGTGAAGTTCCTTTTGATTTGGATTTAAGGTTCATGAGTTTCCTAGAGGACTAGGCTCATGAGGTTCCTTCGGATTTGGAATAATGGTTCATGAGATCCCTAAAGGACTGGGCTCATGAAGTTCCTTCAAATTTGGATTTAAGGTTCATGAAGTTCTTAGAGTACTAGGCTCATGAAGTTCCTTCGGATTTAAATTAAAGCTTCACGAGGTTCCTAGGAGACTGGGCTCATGAAGTCCCTTGGATTTGGATTTAAGGTTCATGAGTTTCCTAGAGGATTGGGCTCATGAAGTTCCTTTGGATTTGGATTAAAGGTTCATGAGTTTCCTAGAGAAGTGGACTCATGAATTTCCTTTTGGATTTCGATTTAAGGTTCATGAGTTTCTTAGAGGACTGGGCTCATGAAATTCCTTTGGATCTGGATTTAAGGTTCAGGAGGTTCCTAGAGGACTAGGTTCATGAGGTTCCTTCGTATTTGGAATAAAGGTTCATGAGGTCCCTAAAGGACTGTGCTCATGAAGTTCCTTTGGATTTGGATTTAAGGTTCATGAGTTTCCTAGAGGACTGGGCTCATGAAATTCCTTTGGATATGGATTTAAGGTTCAGGAGGTTCCTAGAGGACTAGGTTCATGAGGTTCCTTCGTATTTGGAATAAAGGTTCATGAGGTCCCTAAAGGACTGTGCTCATGAAGTTCCTTTGGATTTGGATTTAAGGTTCCTGGAACATCATGAGGTTCCCATAGGACTAGGCTCATGAAGTTCCTTTGAATTTGGATTTAAGGTTCATGAAGTTCCTCGAGGACTAGGCTCATAAAGTTCCCTTGGATTTGGATTTAAGGTTCATGAGGTTCCTATAGGATTGCTCTCATAAAGTTCCTTCGGATTTGGATTAAAGGTTCATGAGGTTCCTAGAGGACTGGGCTCATGAAGTTCCTTTGGATTTGGATTTATGGTTCATTAGGTTCCCAGTGGACTAGGCTCATAATGTTCCTTTGGATTTGGATCTAAGGTTCACGAGGCTCCTAGAGGACTAGGCTCATGAAGTTCCTTGAGACTCGAATTAAATGTTCATGAGGTTCCTAGAGGACTGGGTTCATAGAGTTCCTTTAGATTTGAATTTAAGGTTCGTGAGGTTCCTAGAGGACTAGGTTCGTGAAGTTCCTTTTGACTTGGATTTAAGGTTCATGAGGTTCATAGAGGACTAGGCTCATGAGGTTCCTTCGGATTTGTAATAAAGGTTCATGAGGTCCCTAAAGGACTGGGCTCATGAAGTTCCTTTGGATTTGGATTTAAGGTTCCAGGAACTTCATGAGGTTCCCATAGGACTAGGCTCATGAAGTTCCTTTGAATTTGGATTTAAGGTTCATGAAGTTCCTAGAGGACTAGGCTTATGAAGTTCCTTCGGATTTGAATTAAAGCTTCACGAGGTTCCTAGAGAACTGGACTCATGAAGTTCCTTTTGGATTTCGATTTAAGGTTCATGAGTTTCCAAGAGGACTGGGCTCATGAAATTCCTTTGGATCTGGATTTAAGGTTCAGGAGGTTCCTAGAGGAGTAGGCTCATGAGGTTCCTTCGTACTTGGAATAAAGGTTCATGAGGTCCCTAAAGGACTGTGCTCATGAAGTTCCTTTTAATTTGGATTTAAGGATTATGAAGTTCCTAGAGGACTAGGCTCATGAAGTTCCTTCGGATTTGGATTAAAGCTTCACGAGGTTCCTTGAGGACTGGGCTCATGAAATGTTCCCTTGGATTTGGATTTAAGGTTCATGAGGTTCCTAGAGGATTGGGCTCATGAAGTTCCTTCGGATTTAGATTAAAGGTTCATGAGGTTCCTAGAGGACTGGGCTCATGAAATTCCTTTGGATTTGGATTTATGGTTCATGAGGTTCCTAGAGGACTAGGCTCATAATGTTCCTTTGGATTTGGATTTAAGGTTCACGAGGTTCCTAGAAGACTAGGCTCATGAAGTTCCTTGAGACTCGAGTTAAATGTTTATGAGGTTCCTAGAGGACTGGGCTCATGAAGTTCCTTTAGATTTGGATTTACGGTTCATGAGGTTCCCGGAGGACTAGGCTCGTAATGTTCCTTTGGATTTGGATTTAAGATTCACGAGGTTCCTAGAGGACTAGATTAATGAAGTTCCTTGAGACTCGATTTAAATGTTTATGAGGTTCCTAGATGACTGGGCTCAT
The DNA here is from genome assembly GCA_033398695.1 of Orobanche coerulescens. NCBI lineage: Eukaryota > Viridiplantae > Streptophyta > Magnoliopsida > Lamiales > Orobanchaceae > Orobanche > Orobanche coerulescens. The sequence goes on from CM065803.1 coordinate 119,561,825, forward strand.
GAAGTTCCTTTCGATTTGGATTTAAGGTTCGTGAGGTTCCTAGAGGACTAGGTTCGTGAAGTTTCTTTTAACTTGGATTTAAGGTTCATGAGGTTCGTAGAGGACTAGGCTCATGAGGTTCCTTCGGATTTAGATTAAAGCTTCACGAGGTTCCTAAAGGACTAGGCTCGTGAAGTTCCTTTTGATTTGGATTTAAGGTTCATGAGTTTCCTAGAGGACTAGGCTCATGAGGTTCCTTCGGATTTGGAATAATGGTTCATGAGATCCCTAAAGGACTGGGCTCATGAAGTTCCTTTGAATTTGGATTTAAGGTTCATGAAGTTCCTAGAGTACTAGGCTCATGAAGTTCCTTCGGATTTGGATTAAAGCTTCACGAGGTTCCTAGGAGACTGGGCTAATGAAGTCCCTTGGATTTGGATTTAAGGTTCATGAGGTTCCTAGAGGATTGGGCTCATGAAGTTCCTTTGGATTTGGATTAAAGGTTCATGAGGTTCCTAGAGAACTGGACTCATGAATTTCCTTTTGGATTTCGATTTAAGGTTCATGAGTTTCCTAGAGGACTGGGCTCATGAAATTCCTTTGGATCTGGATTTAAGGTTCAGGAGGTTCCTAGAGGACTAGGTTCATGAGGTTCCTTCGTATTTGGAATAAAGGTTCATGAGGTCCCTAAAGGACTGTGCTCATGAAGTTCCTTTGGATTTGGATTTAAGGTTCCGGGAACATCATGAGGTTCCCATAGGACTACGCTCATGAAGTTCCTTTGAATTTGGATTTAAGGTTCATGAAGTTCCTCGAGGACTAGGCTCATAAAGTTCCCTTGGATTTGGATTTAAGGTTCATGAGGTTCCTAGAGGATTAGGCTCATGAAGTTCCTTCGGATTTGGATTAAAGGTTCATGAGGTTCCTAGAGGACTGGGCTCATGAAGTTCCTTTGGGTTTGGATTTACGGTTTTCATGAGGTTCCTGGAGGACTAGGCTCATAATGTTCCTTTGGATTTGGATTTAAGGCTCACGAGGTTCCTAGAGGACTAGGTTCATGAAGTTCCTTGAGACTCGAATTAAATGTTCATGAGGTTCCTAGAGGACTGGGCTCATGAAGTTCCTTTGGATTTGGATTTAAGGTTCGTGAGGTTCCTAGAGGACCAGGTTCGTGAAGTTTCATAGAGGACTAGGCTCATGAGGTTCCTTCGGATTTGTAATAAAGGTTCATGAGGTTCTTAAAGGACTGGGCTCGTGAAGTTCCTTTGGATTTGGATTTAAGGTTCCATGAACTTCATGAGGTTCCCATAGGACTAGGCTCATGAAGTTTCTTTGAATTTGGATTTAAGGTTCATGAAGTTCCTAGAGGACTAGGTGACACGCTTTTAGTGTAACTATCGCAAGTCCACGATATCGTATCAAGTAGTAAAGTGGACTTTTTGAGTCCGGTTTATCGATCCCACAAGGAAGTTTGGTTATAATTTGAATTATACACTATTAGTCTATTTTTATAGATACTAATATGAGTGAAACACACAATTAAAAAGTTTGGTTTAATATTTGCGAAGAAAATGCAATAATAGTTCCAATATTATAAGGAAATAAAAAGATTGCAATAATAATAGATTGATTAACGATAAAATGAAAGAGTTGGGATTACAAACTTAGTTCGTCATTAGTTATAAAAGATGTATATGAGATCATAAAATGAATTTACTTATTATGTTGTGTAGATTTGATTTTCCTTAAAACGACCGTTTCTCTTTCGAACTATAAAACGCCTCTTACATATTGAATCAATCCACTATATTTCTATGTTGATTGGATTCAATACATAGCATTAGGTTTTATGAAAATAACTCAAAGAATCATCTAAGGACTAGAGGTATATTTCTATCCCCTAGAACAACTTAGAGTGAAGATCATTTGATCTAATCAAACATATTTTCTTTCGAAACATATGAAGACCATAAATATCGTCATTTATTGGCCAAATAAATAAAGATTGTTAAAACAATGAAAATCACACACAATAATAAGCAATTCACAATAGATCTTTTATACAAACATAAACAACATAACTAACCTTGTTTATAATCCCAACTAAAGGTTACTTAGCCCATGAAGGGTTTATTACACATATTACAAGCTTGTGTGGTCATTATTAGTTGAATCAAGAGAAAGAATTGATCCTAACTCCCTTAGTAGATAAAGGAGATAGAAGCAATAAACTCTCTGAACAACATATGTTATACCACACTTACAAAGATCACTCAAGAACACAAGTGTGTTCTTCACACAAAAAGAAAAGTTTACAAAAAATGGAAAATTATAAGATGAATGATGAATGATGAAGGATCTAAGGGGTCTAATTATATACCTAAAGTCATATAATAGCTCCAAAACTCCAGCATTATTACATTAGATCGGATCAATGCCAGCCATCCCCTCAATAATACACAAAAAGTATAAAAAATTAGACAAATCATAGCAATTTGTTAAGAGTTACGGCCGTAACATTCAGGAGTTACGACCGTAACTAGGGTGACTTACGGCCGTAACTCCTGAATGTTACGGCCGTAATGTGGCTTCATAAATTTGCTCATTTGAAGCTTTGATAGTTACGTTTTCAGCCCAGAATTTCTCATACTTTTCGTTTTTGCCCCAGATCTTCTTCGGATGATAACTTTTGATATACAACTCTGATTTTGAATCCGGAAAGACTGCCGAATTCATCTCGGAAAGCCCTACAACATGAATATATCAAAATTCAATAAAGAGAATATTTATTAAAGATGTTGTTTCTTGAGTAATTCAGTTATTTAATCCGATCATCATCCGATAAAAATAAAATTATTAAAACTAATAAATTAAAAGCAAAAAACGAGTAGACTAGCTCAATTATGGGTGAATTTTATCGATACAAACCATGGATAAGTGTACAAAACTGACACTTATCACACCCCCAAACTTGAATTCTTGCTAGTCCCGAGTAAGACTCTTTATTAATCACACTCCAAAAATAAAAATAAAAATAAGACACAAAACTAATAATACACATAAAATTAAAATATAAAAAGAGAAAAAGAGATCAAAATGCCATTAATACACAACAACCAGCTTATACAGTAGATATAAATGAATCAAGATTCAAAATAAATCTACAAATGATTTTGAAGTTAAAACACGGTTTTTATTTTATAATTCCAAAATGCAAGGTTTTCCCCCCAAAAGGCTGATTATTACTTTCCCACTCGTGATACACACGACTCCCTTCAATGGTTGCTCTCGATCACTCGTTTATTTTTCGACTCAATATGAAGAAGAATTTTATTGGCGTCATCAAATATTGTGATTTTCACAAAATTGAGTGTATTGAAATTCGGTTGCTAATTAATTCAAATCTGCTCATAAACTACATCCCTTTTAGTGATAGCTTTCACACCGTTATTTTCTAACGTGTAGCTCTTTTCACTAACACAATTTCTATCTCATTATTTTTTTTGTAAAAAAGGTGATAGCTTTCACACCGTTATTTGCTAACGTATAGCTCTTTTCACCAATTTTTCTGAGACGGCAGCTACGCACCAACAATGGTTAGTCCTTTATTTTTCGCAAAATTTAAGACTTCCAAAATTAGGCATTTATTCTTTGCTCAACACTTCTCCTTTTCGTCATTTTTTTAGGTGATAGCTTTCACACCGTTATTTGCTAACGTGTAGCTCTTTTCACCAATGACTCCTTTTTTTTTTTTAGGGAATAGAATTTTTGCAGAAAATCATTTCTTAGTTTAAGCATGAAAAATCAAAAACTCCACAAATTAAGTAAATTTCAGTTCTATTTTTCATCAACCGATTGATTCTTCTTTTCTCAAGATAACGAATGACTCGATTTTATATGATAATTACAAGGCTTGGAAAGAGAGATTAAGGCTCAAAAAAAAATTTGGAATATATAATTTTTTAACCGGTTAAAACGATTTTAGAAACTTGTATATAGCTAATTTATTGGTGTTATGGCCAGATCTAGAAATCTCATAAATCAAAATATTATAAATATATATATATATATATATATAATAAAAAAAATTAAGGCAGATAACCAAATCAATCAAAACACACCAAAATTACAACACACCAAAATACTAAAACAAACCACCCCCAAACTTGAAAATAAAACAGTCCTCAATTTTTTAAAAATAAAAAAAATAAAATAAAAATCAATGCAGAAAGACAGAATACTCCCTGTTAAGAAAGTTGATGTCTGAGCTAACGCCTTTTCGAATCTGCAAGAGAATAAATATACGAGGCACACAACAAAAGAAAATAAAATATACTCGTAAGTATAACACAATTTTTAAGATGCGCTTCAAGAAAGTCCGAAGAGTCGCCTTACGCTGCCATCAAAGTTTTTATAAAAAACACACAGTAAACATTACAGTAATAAAATAACAATACATAAATCGCGAATAAATGCGCGTCAAGAGATCAAGAAGAAACTCCTTAAGCTGCCACCATTTAGCACGATTATTACACACGACAGAAAGTAAAAATACAAGAGGTCCGACATGGGTTATCAAAGGGAGAGGAATGAATCCACTTTTCGTTTTCACGGTAAAATCTTCTACCTGACAATTTTAGCTAGAGTGGATCTGGTTGAGGAACAAATTCATTGAGTTTTTTGATTAGTTCATCTGGTGTTGTTGCAACGACTATGATTCGTTTAGCACGCTCAGAAATAAAACCCTTTTCAGCAGAGTAGTCGATGAAAGACAGTAAACCATCAAAGAAACCATTGACATTAAGCACACCTATTGGTTTTTGATGAACATTTAGCTGGGCTCTGGTAACCACATGAAAAAAATTCCTCAAGGGTGCCAAAACCACCGGGAAGGGTGATAAAGGCGCCAAAATTATTTATCATGTGAGTTATGCGATCTTGCATATTTACAGATCTAAACTCATCTCCAATAGTTGACCCGGTGATTTTACTTTCAGCCAGAGGTTTTGGGATTATTACCAACACTCTTACTCCTTCCATATAGGCAGAAGCAGCAGCTCGTCCCATTAATCCTAGACTTCCTCCTCCGTAAACTACATGAATGCATTTTTCTCCTAAGGTGCGACCCAAATTGTGGGCTGCTTCAGCAAAGCATGCCTCTTTTCCATAACTAGCTTTACCAAAAATGCAGACTGTGCTAAATTTTTTTGTTGAAGATGATGACTCCATTTTTGAAAAGAGAAATTTTTTAGAGAGAAACAGAGAAAAGTGCAAGTTTGAGGGTTGAATGAAAGAAACCAGTAGAAAGTTTATTTATAGAAGAAAAAGAAGGTAAAATTTTTTTAACAAGTTTGTGATTGCGTTTGATTGTGCTTCAACTACTCAATAGAATAATGAAAGTATTTATCGCGTATCATATTTTTTATTCAGAAAATCTCACCACACGACAAAAATAAAAGATACTTACGCGTATGTACAGTAGTTGTGATTGTGGCTCATAGCTTCCTTTGATTTTACGTTCAGAAACGGCCTAAACGCCTTCTATATGTCGGGGAGAAGCTTCCCATCCAATTTTCTTACAAATTGGCAAACAGGGTCTTTTAACGTCAGATTCCCAAGACGTTGTTCATATTCTGGTTTGAATTTATTCCACAAACATTGAATTCCGTAATATACAAGTCCACTAGGATGCGTGTCAAGAGAAATTTCGATATTATCTAAATTCTCTTTATTCAGACCATCATTAATGAACTGAATTTTATCTTCTCTGTTTGTAGATGGAATTCCTAAAGATCGACATTTTACATTACAGTTCCATCTAGCACATTTATAGCAAACGGCTAGCATCTTTGCTCGTCGTTTCTTGGCATATGAACTTTTTCCAAGCCCTGGTAAAAATCTAGTCGGTGTTTCTGTGAATTCACCTTCTATTCTTAGTTTGGCTTCGACAATTAATCTTATGCAAAAGGTATGCTTTTATTCATAAGCAACCTCATCCTTTCAAGCCTTGTCTTGTAAATTTTTAAAATTGCATTTTTGCTTAGAAATGGAAATCTTTTTTCGATTTTATACAATGTTTCTTTCATGAAAATAAAAATAAAAATAAAATGACAATGAAAATAATTAAAGAAAATATCTACAAATATGAGTTGTTGTGGGAAACTGAAAAATCCGACTTTAATAGTCACGGAGTACCGTTATCCGCCACTTGACCGGACAAACACAATTGAGTACTAAGTTACAACGTCGAGAAATTTGTACCTATAAAAATAGTTTACAATGTAAGATTTCAAATATAACTTATACTTCCCCGGCAACGGCGCCAAAAAACTTGACACGCTTTTAGTGTAACTATCGCAAGTGCACGATATCGTATCAAGTACTAAAGTGGAATTTTTGAGTCCGGTTTATCGACCCCACAAGGAAGTTTGGTTATAATTTGAATTATACACTATTAGTCTATTTTTATAGATACTAATATGAGTGAAACACACAATTAAAAAGTTTGGTTTAATATTTGCAAAGAAAATGCAATAATAGTTCTAATATTATAAGGAAATAAAAAGATTGCAATAATAATAGATTGATTAACGATAAAATGAAATAGTTGGGATTACAAACTTAGTTCGTCATTAGTTATAAAAGATGTATAGGAGATCATAAAATGAATTTACTTATTATGTTAGTGTAGATTTGATTTTCCTTAAAAAGATGGTTTCTCTTTCGAACTATAAAACGCCCCTTACATATTGAATCAATCCACTATATTTCTATGTTGATTGGCTTCAATACATAGCATTAGGTTTTATGAAAATAACTCAAAGAATCATCTAAGGACTAGAGGTATATTTCTATCCCCTAGAACAACTTAGAGTGAAGATCATTTGATCTAATCAAACATATTTTCTTTCGAAACATATGAAGACCATAAATATCGTCATTTATTGGCCAAATAAATAAAGATTGTTAAAACAATGAAAATCACACACAATAATAAGCAATTCACAATAGATCTTTTATATAAACATAAACAACATAACTAACCTTGTTTATAATCCCAACTAAAGGTTACTTAGCCCATGAAGGGTTTATTACACATATTACAAGCTTGTGTAGTCAGTATTAGTTGAATCAAGAGAAAGAATTGATCCTAACTCCCTTAGTTGATTAAGGAGATAGAAGCAATAAACTCTCTGAACAACATATGTTATACCACACTTACAAAGATCACTCAAGAACACAAGTGTGTTCTTCACACAAAAAGAAAAGTTTACAAAAAATGGAAAATTATAAGATGAATGATGAATGATGAAGGATCTAAGGGGTCTATTTATACACCTAAAGTCATCTAATAGCTCCAAAACTCCAGCATTATTACATTAGATCGGATCAATGTCAGACATCCCCTCAATAATACACAAAAAGTATAAAAAATTAGACAAATCATAGCAATCTGTCAAGAGTTACGGCCGTAACATTCAGGAGTTACGGCCGTAACTAGGGTGACTTACGGACGTAACTCCTGAATGTTACGGCCGTAACGTGGCTTCATAAATTTGTTCATTTGAAGCTTTGATAGTTACGTTTTCAGCCCAGAATTTCTCAGACTTTGCGTTTTTGCCCTAGATCTTCTTCGGATGATAACTTTTGATATATAACTCTGATTTTGAATCCGGAAAGACTGCCGAATTCATCTCGGAAAGCCCTACAACATGAATATATCAAATTTCAATAAATAGAATATTTATTAAACATGTTGATTCTTGAGTAATTCAGTTATTTAATCCGATCATCATCCGATAAAAACAAAATTATTAAAACTAATAAATTAAAAAAAAACGACTCGACTAGCTCAATTGTGGGTGAATTTTATCGATACAAACCATGGATAAGTGTACAAAACTGACACTTATCACTAGGCTTATGAAGTTCCTTCGGATTTGGATTAAAGCTTCACGAGGTTCCTAAAGGACTAGGCTCGTGAAGTTCCTTTTGATTTGGATTTAAGGTTCATGAGGTTCCTAGAGGACTAGGCTCATGAGGTTCCTTTGGATTTGGAATATTGGTTCATCAGGTCCCTAAAGGACTGGGCTCATGAAGTTCCTTTGAATTTGGATTTAAGGTTCATGAAGTTCCTAGAGGACTAGGCTCATGAAGTTCCTTCGGATTTGGATTAAAGCTTCACGAGGTTCCTAGGGGACTGGGCTCATGAAAAGTCCCTTGGATTTGGATTTAAGGTTCATGAGGTTCGTAGAGGATTGGGCTCATGATGTTCCTTCGGATTTGGATTAAAGGTTCATGAGGTTCCTAGAGGACTGGGCTCATGAAGTTCCTTTGGATTTGGATTTACGGTTCATTAGGTTCCCAAAGGACTAGGCTCATAATGTTCCTTTGGATTTGGATCTAAGGTTCACGAGGCTCCTAGAGGACTAGGCTCATGAAGTTCCTTGAGACTCGAATTAAATGTTCATGAGGTTCCTAGAGGACTGGTTTCATGAAGTTCCTTTAGATTTGAATTTAATGTTCATGAGGTTCCTAGAGGACTAGGTTCGTGAAGTTCTTTTGACTTGGATTTAAGGTTCATGAGGTTCATAGAGGACTAGGCTCATGAGGTTCCTTCGGATTTGTAATAAAGGTTCATGAGGTCCCTAAAGGACTGGGCTCATGAAGTTCCTTTGGATTTGGATTTAAGGTTCCAGGAACTTCATGAGGTTCCCATAGGACTAGGCTCATGAAGTTCCTTTGAATTTGGATTTAAGGTTCATGAAGTTCTTAGAGGACTAGGCTTATGAAGTTCCTTCGGATTTGAATTAAAGCTTCACGAGGTTCCTAGAGAACTGGATTCATGAAGTTCCTTTTGGATTTCGATTTAAGGTTCATGAGTTTCCTAGAGGACTGGGCTCATGAAATTCCTTTGGATCTGGATTTAAGGTTCAGGAGGTTCCTAGAGGAGTAGGCTCATGAGGTTCCTTCGTACTTGGAATAAAGGTTCATGAGGTCCCTAAAGGACTGTGCTCATGAAGTTCCTTTTAATTTGGATTTAAGTATTATGAAGTTCCTAGAGGACTAGGCTCATGAAGTTCCTTCGGATTTGGATTAAAGCTTCACGAGGTTCCTCGAGGACTGGGGTCATGAAAAGTTCCCTTGAGGATTGGGCTCATGAAGTTCCTTCGGATTTGGATTAAAGGTTCATGAGGTTCCTAAAGGACTGGGCTCATGAAATTCCTTTGGATTTGGATTTATGGTTCATGAGGTTCCCAGAGGACTAGGCTCATAATGTTCCTTTGGATTTGGATTTAAGGTTCACGAGGTTCCTAGAGGACTAGGCTCATGAAGTTCCTTGAGACTCGAATTAAATGTTCATGATGTTCCTAGAGGACTGGACTCATGAAGTTCCTTTAGATTTGGATTTACGGTTCATGAGGTTCCCGGAGGACTAGGCTCGTAATGTTCCTTTGGATTTGGATTTAAGATTCACGAGGTTCCTATATGACTAGGTTCATGAAGTTCCTTGAGACTCGATTTAAATGTTCATGAGGTTCCTAGAGGACTGGGCTCATGAAGTTCCTTTCGATTTGGATTTAAGGTTCGTGAGGTTCCTAGAGGACTAGGTTCGTGAAGTTTCTTTTAACTTGGATTTAAGGTTCATGAGGTTCATAGAGGACTAGGCTCATTAGGTTCCTTCGGATTTAGATTAAAGCTTCACGAGGTTTCTAACGGACTAGGCTCGTGAAGTTCCTTTTGATTTGGATTTAAGGTTCATGAGTTTCCTAGAGGACTAGGCTCATGAGGTTCCTTCGGATTTGGAATAATGGTTCACGAGGTCCCTAAAGGACTGGGCTCATGGAGTTCTTTTGAATTTGGATTTAAGGTTCATGAAGTTCCTAGAGGACTAGGCTCATGAAGTTCCTTCTAATTTGGATTAAAGCTTCACGAGGTTCCTAGGCGACTGGGCTCATGAAGTCCCTTGGATTTGGATTTAAGGTTCATGAGGTTCCTAGAGGATTGGGCTCATGAAGTTCCTTTGGATTTGGATTAAAGGTTCATGAGGTTCCTAGAGAACTGGACTCATGAATTTTCTTTTGGATTTCGATTTAAGGGTCATGAGTTTCCTAGAGGACTGGGCTCATGAAATTCCTTTGGATCTGGATTTAAGGTTCAGGAGGTTCCTAGAGGACTAGGCTCATGAGGTTCCTTCGTATTTGGAATAAAGGTTCACGAGGTCCCTAAAAGACTGTGCTCATGAAGTTCCTTTAGATTTGGAATTAAGGTTCCGAGAACATCATGAGGTTCCCATAGGACTAGGCTCATGAAGTTCCTTTGAATTTGGATTTAAGGTTCATGAAGTTCCTCGAGGACTAGGCTCATGAAGTTCCCTTGGATTTGGATTTAAGATTAATGAGGTTCCTAGAGGATTAGGCTCCTGAAGTTCCTTCGGATTTGGATTTATGGTTCATGAGGTTCCCAGAGGACTAGGCTCATAATGTTCCTTTAGATTTAGATTTAACGTTCACGAGATTCCTAGAGGACCAGGCTCATGAAGTTCCTTGAGACTCGAATTAAATGTTCATGAGGTTCCTAGAGGATTAGGCTCATGAAGTTCCTTTGGATTTGGATTTAAGGTTCGTGAGGTTCCTATAGGACTATGTTCTTGAAGTTCCTTTTGACTTGGATTTAAGGTTCATGAGGTTCCTAGAGGACCGGGCTCATGAGGTTCCTTTAGATTTGGATTTAAGGTTAATGAGGTTCCTAGAGAACTGGACTCATGAAGTTCCTTTTGGATTTCGATTTAAGTTTCATGAGTTTCCTAGCGGACTGGGCTCATGAAATTCCTTTGGATTTGGAATTAAGGTTCAGGAGGTTCCTAAAGGACTGTGCTCATAAAGTTCCTTTGGATTTGGATTTAAGGTTCCCAGAACTTCATGAGGTTCCCATAGGACTAGGCTCATGAAGTTTCTTTGAATTTGGATTTAAGGTTTATGAAGTTCCTAGAGGACTAGGCTCATGAATTTCCTTCGTATTTGGATTAAAGCTTCACGAGGTTCCTCGAGTACTAGGCTCATGAAAAGTTCCCTTGGATTTGGATTTAAGGTTCATGAGGTTCCTAGAGGATTGGGCTCATGAAGTTCCTTCGGATTTGGATTAAAGGTTCATTAGGTTCCTAGAGGACTGGGCTCATGAAGTTCCTTTGGATTTGGATTTACGGTTCATTAGGTTCCCAGAGGACTAGGCTCATAATGTTCCTTTGGATTTGGATCTAAGATTCACGAGGCTCCTAGAGGACTAGGCTCCTGAAGTTCCCTGAGACTCGAATTTAATGTTCATGAGGTTCCTAGAGGACTGGGTTCATGAAGTTCCTTTAGATTTGAATTTAAGGTTCGTGAGGTTCCTAGAGGACTAGGTTGGTGAAGTTCCTTTTGACTTGGATTTAAGGTTCATGAGGTTCATATAGGACTATGCTCATGAGGTTCCTTCGGATTTGTAATAAAGGTTCATGAGGTCCCTAAAGGACTGGGCTCGTGAAGGTTCCTTTGCATTTGGATTTAAGGTTCCAGGAACTTCATGAGGTTCCCATAGGACTAGACCCATGAAGTTCCTTTGAATTTGGATTTAAGGTTCATGAAGTTCCTAGAAGACTAGGCTTATAAAGTTCCTTCGGATATGGATTAAAGCTTCACGATGTTCCTAAAGGACTAGACTCGTGAAGTTCCTTTTGATTTGGATTTATGGTTCATGAGGTTCCTAGAGGACTAGGCTCATGAGGTTCCTTCGGATTTGGAATAATGGTTTATGAGGTCCCTTAAGGACTGGGCTCATGAAGTTCCTTTGAATTTGGATTTAAGATTCATGAAGTTCCTAGAGGATTAGGCTCATGAAGTTCCTTCTGATTTGGATTAAAGCTTCACGAGGTTCCTGTGGTCTTGGGCTCATGAAAAGTCCCTTGGATTTGGATTTAAGGTTCATGAGGTTCCTAGATGATTGGGCTCATGAAGTTCCTTTGGATTTGGATTTACGGTTCATTAGGTTCCCCAAGGACTAGGCTCATAATGTTCCTTTGTATTTGGATCTAAGGTTCACGAGGTTCCTAGAGGACTAGGCTCATGAAGTTCCTTGAGACTCTAATTAAATGTTCATGAGGTTCCTAGAGGACTGGGCTCATGAAGTTCCTTTGGATTTGAATTTAAGGTTCGTGAGGTTCCTATAGGACTAGGTACGTGAATTTCATTTTGACTTAAATTTAAGGTTCATGAGGTTCATAGAGGACTAGGCTCATGAGGTTCCTTTGGATTTGTAATAAAGGTTCATGAGGTCCTTAAAGGACTGTGCTCATGAAGTTCCTTTGGATTTGGATTTAAGGTTCCAGGAAAATCATGAGGTTCCCATAGGACTAGGCTCATGAAGTTCCTTTAAATTTAGATTTAAGGTTCATGAAGTTCCTCGAGGACTAGGCTCATGAAGTTCCCTTGGATTTGGATTTAAGTTTCATGAGTTTCCTAGAGGATTAGGCTCATGAAGTTCCTTCGGATTTGGATTAAAGGTTCATGAGGTTCCTAGAGGACTGGGCACATGAAGTTCTTTTGGATTTGGATTTATGGTTCATGAGGTTCCCAGAGGACTAGGCTCATAATGTTCCTTTGGATTTGGATTTAAGGTTCAGGAGGTTCCTAGAGGACTATGCTCATGAAGTTCCTTGAGACTCGAATTAAATGTTCATGAGGTTCCTAGAGGATTGGGCTCATGAAGTTCCTTTAGATTTGGATTTAAGGTTCGTGAGGTTCCTAAAGGACTATGTTCGTGAAGTTCCTTTTGACTTGGATTTAAGGTTCGTGAGGTTCCTAGAGGACTGGGCTCATGAGGTTCCTTTAGATTTGGATTTAAGGTTAATGAGGTTCCTAGAGAACTGGACTCATGAAGTTCCTTTTGGATTTCGATTTAAGTTTCATGAGTTTCCTAGAGGACTGGGCTCATGAAACTCCTTTGGATTTGGATTTAAGGTTCAGGAGGTCCCTAAAGGACTGTGCTCATAAAGTTCATTTGGATTTGGATTTAAGGTTCCCAGAACTTCATGAGGTTCCCATAGGACTAGGCTCATGAAGTTTCTTTGAATTTGGATTTAAGGATTATGAAGTTCCTAGAGGACTAGGCTCATGAATTTCCTTCGTATTTGGATTAAAGCTTCACGAGGTTCCTCGAGGACTAGGCTCATGAAACGTTCCCTTGTATTTAGATTTAAAGTTCATGAGGTTCCTTGAGGATTGGGCTCATGAAGTTCCTTCGGATTTAGATTAAAGGTTCATGAGGTTCCTAGAGGACGGGGCTCATGAAGTTCCTTTGGATTTGGATTTACGGTTCATGAGGTTCCCGGAGGACTAGGCTCATAATGTTCCTTTGGATTTGGATTTTAGGTTCACGAGGTTCCTAGAGGACTAGGTTCATGAAGTTCCTTGAGACTCGAATTAAATGTTCATGAGGTTCCTAGAGGACTGGGCTCATGAAGTTCCTTTGGATTTGGATTTAAGGTTCGTGAGGTTCCTAGAGGACTAGGTTTGTGAAGTTTCTTTTGACTTGGATTTAAGGTTCATGAGGTTCATAGAGGACTAGGCTCATGAGGTTCCTTCGGATTTGTAATAAAGGTTCATGAGGTCCCTAAAGGACTGGACTCGTGAAGTTCCTTTGGATTTGGATTCAAGGTTCCAGGAACTTCATGAGGTTCCCATAGGACTAGACTCATGAAGTTCCTTTGAATTTGGATTTAAGGTTCATGAAGTTCCTAGAGGACTAGGCTTATGAAGTTCCTTCGGATATGGATTAAAGCTTCACGATGTTCCTAAAGGACTAGGCTCATGAAGTTCCTTTTGATTTGGATTTAAGGTTCATGAGGTTCCTAGAGGACTAGGCTCATGAGGTTCCTTCGGATTTGGAATAATGGTTTATGAGGTCCCTTAAGGACTGGGCTCATGAAGTTCCTTTGAATTTGGATTTAAGATTCATGAATTTCCTAGAGGACTAGGCTCATGAAGTTCCTTCGGATTTGGATTAAAGCTTCACGAGGTTCTGAGGATTTGGGCTCATGAAAAGTCCCTTGGATTTGGATTTAAGGTTCATGAGGTTCCTAGAGGATTAGGCTCATGAAGTTCCTTTGGATTTGGATTTAAGGTTCGTGAGGTTCCTATAGGACTATGTTCTTGAAGTTCCTTTTGACTTGGATTTAAGGTTCATGAGGTTCCTAGAGGACCGGGCTCATGAGGTTCCTTTAGATTTGGATTTAAGGTTAATGAGGTTCCTAGAGAACTGGACTCATGAAGTTCCTTTTGGATTTCGATTTAAGTTTCATGAGTTTCCTAGCGGACTGGGCTCATGAAATTCCTTTGGATTTGGAATTAAGGTTCAGGAGGTTCCTAAAGGACTGTGCTCATAAAGTTCCTTTGGATTTGGATTTAAGGTTCCCGAACTTCATGAGGTTCCCATAGGACTAGGCTCATGAAGTTTCTTTGAATTTGGATTTAAGGTTTATGAAGTTCCTAGAGGACTAGGCTCATGAATTTCCTTCGTATTTGGATTAAAGCTTCACGAGGTTCCTCGAGTACTAGGCTCATGAAAAGTTCCCTTGGATTTGGATTTAAGGTTCATGAGGTTCCTAGAGGATTGGGCTCATGAAGTTCCTTCGATTTGGATTAAAGGTTCATTAGGTTCCTAGAGGATTTGGGCTCATGAAGTTCCTTTGGATTTGGATTTACGGTTCATTAGGTTCCCAGAGGACTAGGCTCATAATGTTCCTTTGGATTTGGATCTAAGATTCACGAGGCTCCTAGAGGACTAGGCTCCTGAAGTTCCCGAGACTCGAATTTAATGTTCATGAGGTTCCTAGAGGACTCGGGTTCATGAAGTTCCTTTAGATTTGAATTTAAGGTTCGTGAGGTTCCTAGAGGACTAGGTTGGTGAAGTTCCTTTTGACTTGGATTTAAGGTTCATGAGGTTCATAGGACTATGCTCATGAGGTTCCTTCGGATTTGTAATAAAGGTTCATGAGGTCCCTAAAGGATGGGCTCGTGAAGGTTCCTTTGCATTTGGATTTAAGGTTCGGGAACTTCATGAGGTTCCCATAGGACTAGACCCATGAAGTTCCTTTGAATTGGATTTAAGGTTCATGAAGTTCCTAAGACTAGGCTTATAAAGTTCCTTCGGATATGGATTAAAGCTTCACGATGTTCCTAAAGGACTAGACTCGTGAAGTTCCTTTTGATTTGGATTTATGGTTCATGAGGTTCCTAGAGGACTAGGCTCATGAGGTTCCTTCGGATTTGGAATAATGGTTTATGAGGTCCCTTAAGGACTGGGCTCATGAAGTTCCTTTGAATTTGGATTTAAGATTCATGAAGTTCCTAGAGGATTAGGCTCATGAAGTTCCTTCTGATTTGGATTAAAGCTTCACGAGGTTCCTAGGGGACTGGGCTCATGAAAAGTCCCTTGGATTTGGATTTAAGGTTCATGAGGTTCCTAGATGATTGGGCTCATGAAGTTCCTTTGGATTTGGATTTACGGTTCATTAGGTTCCCCAAGGACTAGGCTCATAATGTTCCTTTGTATTTGGATCTAAGGTTCACGAGGTTCCTAGAGGACTAGGCTCATGAAGTTCCTTGAGACTCTAATTAAATGTTCATGAGGTTCCTAGAGGACTGGGCTCATGAAGTTCCTTTGGATTTGAATTTAAGGTTCGTGAGGTTCCTATAGGACTAGGTACGTGAATTTCATTTTGACTTAAATTTAAGGTTCATGAGGTTCATAGAGGACTAGGCTCATGAGGTTCCTTTGGATTTGTAATAAAGGTTCATGAGGTCCTTAAAGGACTGTGCTCATGAAGTTCCTTTGGATTTGGATTTAAGGTTCCTAACATCATGAGGTTCCCATAGGACTAGGCTCATGAAGTTCCTTTAAATTTAGATTTAAGGTTCATGAAGTTCCTCGAGGACTAGGCTCATGAAGTTCCCTTAGATTTGGATTTAAGTTTCATGAGTTTCCTAGAGGATTAGGCTCATGAAGTTCCTTGATTTGGATTAAAGGTTCATGAGGTTCCTGAGGAATTTGGGCACATGAAGTTCTTTTGGATTTGGATTTATGGTTCATGAGGTTCCCAGAGGACTAGGCTCATAATGTTCCTTTGGATTTGGATTTAAGGTTCGGGAGGTTCCTAGAGGACTATGCTCATGAAGTTCCTTGAGACTCGAATTAAATGTTCATGAGGTTCTAGAGGATTGGGCTCATGAAGTTCCTTTAGATTTGGATTTAAGGTTCGTGAGGTTCCTAAAGGACTATGTTCGTGAAGTTCCTTTTGACTTGGATTTAAGGTTCGTGAGGTTCTAGAGGACTGGGCTCATGAGGTTCCTTTAGATTTGGATTTAAGGTTAATGAGGTTCCTAGAGAATGGACTCATGAAGTTCCTTTTGGATTTCGATTTAAGTTTCATGAGTTTCCTAGAGGTGGGCTCATGAAACTCCTTTGAATTTGGATTTAAGGTTCGGGAGGTCCCTAAAGGACCGTGCTCATAAAGTTCATTTGGATTTGGATTTAAGGTTCCCGAACTTCATGAGGTTCCCATAGGACTAGGCTCATGAAGTTTCTTTGAATTTGGATTTAAGGATTATGAAGTTCCTAGAGGACTAGGCTCATGAATTTCCTTCGTATTTGGATTAAAGCTTCACGAGGTTCCTCGAGGACTAGGCTCATGAAACGTTCCCTTGTATTTAGATTTAAAGTTCATGAGGTTCCTTGAGGATTGGGCTCATGAAGTTCCTTCGGATTTGGATTAAAGGTTCATGAGGTTCCTAGAGGACGGGGCTCATGAAGTTCCTTTGGATTTGGATTTACGGTTCATGAGGTTCCCGGAGGACTAGGCTCATAATGTTCCTTTGGATTTGGATTTTAGGTTCACGAGGTTCCTAGAGGACTAGGTTCATGAAGTTCCTTGAGACTCGAATTAAATGTTCATGAGGTTCCTAGAGGACTGGGCTCATGAAGTTCCTTTGGATTTGGATTTAAGGTTCGTGAGGTTCCTAGAGGACTAGGTTTGTGAAGTTTCTTTTGACTTGGATTTAAGGTTCATGAGGTTCATAGAGGACTAGGCTCATGAGGTTCCTTCGGATTTGTAATAAAGGTTCATGAGGTCCCTAAAGGATTTGGACTCGTGAAGTTCCTTTGGATTTGGATTCAAGGTTCGGGAACTTCATGAGGTTCCCATGGACTAGACTCATGAAGTTCCTTTGAATTGGATTTAAGGTTCATGAAGTTCCTAGAGGACTAGGCTTATGAAGTTCCTTCGG
Source organism: Orobanche coerulescens (assembly GCA_033398695.1). Lineage (NCBI taxonomy): Eukaryota > Viridiplantae > Streptophyta > Magnoliopsida > Lamiales > Orobanchaceae > Orobanche > Orobanche coerulescens. Next base: position 119,579,122 of record CM065803.1, read on the forward strand.
ATATGGATTAAAGCTTCACGATGTTCCTAAAGGACTAGGCTCATGAAGTTCCTTTTGATTTGGATTTAAGGTTCATGAGGTTCCTAGAGGACTAGGCTCATGAGGTTCCTTCGGATTTGGAATAATGGTTTATGAGGTCCCTTAAGGTGGGCTCATGAAGTTCCTTTGAATTTGGATTTAAGATTCATGAATTTCCTAGAGGACTAGGCTCATGAAGTTCCTTCGGATTTGGATTAAAGCTTCACGAGGTTCCTAGGGACGGGCTCATGAAAAGTCCTCGATTTGGATTTAAGGTTCATGAGGTTCCTAGAGGATTGGGCTCATGAAGTTCCTTTGGATTTGGATTTACGGTTCATTAGGTTCCCCAAGGACTAGGCTCATAATGTTCCTTTGTATTTGGATCTAAGGTTCACGAGGTTCCTAGAGGACTAGGCTCATGAAGTTCCTTGAGACTCTAATTAAATGTTCATGAGGTTCTAGAGGTGGGCTCATGAAGTTCCTTTGGATTTGAATTTAAGGTTCGTGAGGTTCCTATAGGACTAGGTACGTGAATTTCATTTTGACTTAAATTTAAGGTTCATGAGGTTCATAGAGGACTAGGCTCATGAGGTTCCTTTGGATTTGTAATAAAGGTTCATGAGGTCCTTAAAGGACTGTGCTCATGAAGTTCCTTTGGATTTGGATTTAAGGTTCCCGGAACATCATGAGGTTCCCATAGGACTAGGCTCATGAAGTTCCTTTAAATTTAGATTTAAGGTTCATGAAGTTCCTCGAGGACTAGGCTCATGAAGTTCCCTTAGATTTGGATTTAAGTTTCATGAGTTTCCTAGAGGATTAGGCTCATGAAGTTCCTTCGGATTTGGATTAAAGGTTCATGAGGTTCCTAGAGGACTGGGCACATGAAGTTCTTTTGGATTTGGATTTATGGTTCATGAGGTTCCCAGAGGACTAGGCTCATAATGTTCCTTTGGATTTGGATTTAAGGTTCAGGAGGTTCCTAGAGGACTATGCTCATGAAGTTCCTTGAGACTCGAATTAAATGTTCATGAGGTTCCTAGAGGATTGGGCTCATGAAGTTCCTTTAGATTTGGATTTAAGGTTCGTGAGGTTCCTAAAGGACTATGTTCGTGAAGTTCCTTTTGACTTGGATTTAAGGTTCGTGAGGTTCCTAGAGGACTGGGCTCATGAGGTTCCTTTAGATTTGGATTTAAGGTTAATGAGGTTCTAGAGAATGGACTCATGAAGTTCCTTTTGGATTTCGATTTAAGTTTCATGAGTTTCCTAGAGGACTGGGCTCATGAAACTCCTTTGATTTGGATTTAAGGTTCGGGAGGTCCCTAAAGGATCGTGCTCATAAAGTTCATTTGGATTTGGATTTAAGGTTCCCAGAACTTCATGAGGTTCCCATAGGACTAAGCTCATGAAGTTTCTTTGAATTTGGATTTAAGGATTATGAAGTTCCTAGAGGACTAGGCTCATGAATTTCCTTCGTATTTGGATTAAAGCTTCACGAGGTTCCTCGAGGACTAGGCTCATGAAACGCGTTCCCTTGTATTTAGATTTAAAGTTCATGAGGTTCCTTGAGGATTGGGCTCATGAAGTTCCTTCGGATTTGGATTAAAGGTTCATGAGGTTCCTAGAGGACGGGGCTCATGAAGTTCCTTTGGATTTGGATTTACGGTTCATGAGGTTCCCGGAGGACTAGGCTCATAATGTTCCTTTGGATTTGGATTTTAGGTTCACGAGGTTCCTAGAGGACTAGGTTCATGAAGTTCCTTGAGACTCGAATTAAATGTTCATGAGGTTCTGAGGACTTTGGGCTCATGAAGTTCCTTTGGATTTGGATTTAAGGTTCGTGAGGTTCCTAGAGGACTAGGTTTGTGAAGTTTCTTTTGACTTGGATTTAAGGTTCATGAGGTTCATAGAGGACTAGGCTCATGAGGTTCCTTCGGATTTGTAATAAAGGTTCATGAGGTCCCTAAAGGACTGGACTCGTGAAGTTCCTTTGGATTTGGATTCAAGGTTCCAGGAACTTCATGAGGTTCCCATAGGACTAGACTCATGAAGTTCCTTTGAATTTGGATTTAAGGTTCATGAAGTTCCTAGAGGACTAGGCTTATGAAGTTCCTTCGGATATGGATTAAAGCTTCACGATGTTCCTAAAGGACTAGGCTCATGAAGTTCCTTTTGATTTGGATTTAAGGTTCATGAGGTTCCTAGAGGACTAGGCTCATGAGGTTCCTTCGGATTTGGAATAATGGTTTATGAGGTCCCTTAAGGACTGGGCTCATGAAGTTCCTTTGAATTTGGATTTAAGATTCATGAATTTCCTAGAGGACTAGGCTCATGAAGTTCCTTCGGATTTGGATTAAAGCTTCACGAGGTTCCTAGGGGACTGGGCTCATGAAAAGTCCCTTGGATTTGGATTTAAGGTTCATGAGGTTCCTAGAGGATTAGGCTCATGAAGTTCCTTTGGATTTGGATTTAAGGTTCGTGAGGTTCCTATAGGACTATGTTCTTGAAGTTCCTTTTGACTTGGATTTAAGGTTCATGAGGTTCCTAGAGGACCGGGCTCATGAGGTTCCTTTAGATTTGGATTTAAGGTTAATGAGGTTCCTAGAGAACTGGACTCATGAAGTTCCTTTTGGATTTCGATTTAAGTTTCATGAGTTTCCTAGCGGACTGGGCTCATGAAATTCCTTTGGATTTGGAATTAAGGTTCAGGAGGTTCCTAAAGGACTGTGCTCATAAAGTTCCTTTGGATTTGGATTTAAGGTTCCCAGAACTTCATGAGGTTCCCATAGGACTAGGCTCATGAAGTTTCTTTGAATTTGGATTTATGAAGTTCCTAGAGGACTAGGCTCATGAATTTCCTTCGTATTTGGATTAAAGCTTCACGAGGTTCCTCGAGTACTAGGCTCATGAAAAGTTCCCTTGGATTTGGATTTAAGGTTCATGAGGTTCCTAGAGGATTGGGCTCATGAAGTTCCTTCGGATTTGGATTAAAGGTTCATTAGGTTCCTAGAGGACTGGGCTCATGAAGTTCCTTTGGATTTGGATTTACGGTTCATTAGGTTCCCAGAGGACTAGGCTCATAATGTTCCTTTGGATTTGGATCTAAGATTCACGAGGCTCCTAGAGGACTAGGCTCCTGAAGTTCCCTGAGACTCGAATTTAATGTTCATGAGGTTCCTAGAGGACTGGGTTCATGAAGTTCCTTTAGATTTGAATTTAAGGTTCGTGAGGTTCCTAGAGGACTAGGTTGGTGAAGTTCCTTTTGACTTGGATTTAAGGTTCATGAGGTTCATATAGGACTATGCTCATGAGGTTCCTTCGGATTTGTAATAAAGGTTCATGAGGTCCCTAAAGGACTGGGCTCGTGAAGGTTCCTTTGCATTTGGATTTAAGGTTCCAGGAACTTCATGAGGTTCCCATAGGACTAGACCCATGAAGTTCCTTTGAATTTGGATTTAAGGTTCATGAAGTTCCTAGAAGACTAGGCTTATAAAGTTCCTTCGGATATGGATTAAAGCTTCACGATGTTCCTAAAGGACTAGACTCGTGAAGTTCCTTTTGATTTGGATTTATGGTTCATGAGGTTCCTAGAGGACTAGGCTCATGAGGTTCCTTCGGATTTGGAATAATGGTTTATGAGGTCCCTTAAGGACTGGGCTCATGAAGTTCCTTTGAATTTGGATTTAAGATTCATGAAGTTCCTAGAGGATTAGGCTCATGAAGTTCCTTCTGATTTGGATTAAAGCTTCACGAGGTTCCTAGGGTACTGGGCTCATGAAAAGTCCCTTGGATTTGGATTTAAGGTTCATGAGGTTCCTAGATGATTGGGCTCATGAAGTTCCTTTGGATTTGGATTTACGGTTCATTAGGTTCCCCAAGGACTAGGCTCATAATGTTCCTTTGTATTTGGATCTAAGGTTCACGAGGTTCCTAGAGGACTAGGCTCATGAAGTTCCTTGAGACTCTAATTAAATGTTCATGAGGTTCCTAGAGGACTGGGCTCATGAAGTTCCTTTGGATTTGAATTTAAGGTTCGTGAGGTTCCTATAGGACTAGGTACGTGAATTTCATTTTGACTTAAATTTAAGGTTCATGAGGTTCATAGAGGACTAGGCTCATGAGGTTCCTTTGGATTTGTAATAAAGGTTCATGAGGTCCTTAAAGGACCGTGCTCATGAAGTACCATTGGATTAGGATTTAAGGTTCCCGGAACATCATGAGGTTCCCATAGGACTAGGCTCATGAAGTTCCTTTAAATTTAGATTTAAGGTTCATGAAGTTCCTCGAGGACTAGGCTCATGAAGTTCCCTTAGATTTGGATTTAAGTTTCATGAGTTTCCTAGAGGATTAGGCTCATGAAGTTCCTTCGGATTTGGATTAAAGGTTCATGAGGTTCCTAGAGGACTGGGCACATGAAGTTCTTTTGGATTTGGATTTATGGTTCATGAGGTTCCCAGAGGACTAGGCTCATAATGTTCCTTTGGATTTGGATTTAAGGTTCAGGAGGTTCCTAGAGGACTATGCTCATGAAGTTCCTTGAGACTCGAATTAAATGTTCATGAGGTTCCTAGAGGATTGGGCTCATGAAGTTCCTTTAGATTTGGATTTAAGGTTCGTGAGGTTCCTAAAGGACTATGTTCGTGAAGTTCCTTTTGACTTGGATTTAAGGTTCGTGAGGTTCCTAGAGGACTGGGCTCATGAGGTTCCTTTAGATTTGGATTTAAGGTTAATGAGGTTCCTAGAGAACTGGACTCATGAAGTTCCTTTTGGATTTCGATTTAAGTTTCATGAGTTTCCTAGAGGACTGGGCTCATGAAACTCCTTTGGATTTGGATTTAAGGTTCAGGAGGTCCCTAAAGGACTGTGCTCATAAAGTTCATTTGGATTTGGATTTAAGGTTCCCAGAACTTCATGAGGTTCCCATAGAACTAGGCTCATGAAGTTTCTTTGAATTTGGATTTAAGGATTATGAAGTTCCTAGAGGACTAGGCTCATGAATTTCCTTCGTATTTGGATTAAAGCTTCACGAGGTTCCTCGAGGACTAGGCTCATGAAACGTTCCCTTGTATTTAGATTTAAAGTTCATGAGGTTCCTTGAGGATTGGGCTCATGAAGTTCCTTCGGATTTGGATTAAAGGTTCATGAGGTTCCTAGAGGACGGGGCTCATGAAGTTCCTTTGGATTTGGATTTACGGTTCATGAGGTTCCCGGAGGACTAGGCTCATAATGTTCCTTTGGATTTGGATTTTAGGTTCACGAGGTTCCTAGAGGACTAGGTTCATGAAGTTCCTTGAGACTCGAATTAAATGTTCATGAGGTTCCTAGAGGACTGGGCTCATGAAGTTCCTTTGGATTTGGATTTAAGGTTCGTGAGGTTCCTAGAGGACTAGGTTTGTGAAGTTTCTTTTGACTTGGATTTAAGGTTCATGAGGTTCATAGAGGACTAGGCTCATGAGGTTCCTTCGGATTTGTAATAAAGGTTCATGAGGTCCCTAAAGGACTGGACTCGTGAAGTTCCTTTGGATTTGGATTCAAGGTTCCAGGAACTTCATGAGGTTCCCATAGGACTAGACTCATGAAGTTCCTTTGAATTTGGATTTAAGGTTCATGAAGTTCCTAGAGGACTAGGCTGAAGTTCCTTCGGATATGGATTAAAGCTTCACGATGTTCCTAAAGGACTAGGCTCATGAAGTTCCTTTTGATTTGGATTTAAGGTTCATGAGGTTCCTAGAGGACTAGGCTCATGAGGTTCCTTCGGATTTGGAATAATGGTTTATGAGGTCCCTTAAGGACTGGGCTCATGAAGTTCCTTTGAATTTGGATTTAAGATTCATGAATTTCCTAGAGGACTAGGCTCATGAAGTTCCTTCGGATTTGGATTAAAGCTTCACGAGGTTCCTAGGGGACTGGGCTCATGAAAAGTCCCTTGGATTTGGATTTAAGGTTCATGAGGTTCCTAGAGGATTGGGCTCATGAAGTTCCTTTGGATTTGGATTTACGGTTCATTAGGTTCCCCAAGGACTAGGCTCATAATGTTCCTTTGTATTTGGATCTAAGGTTCACGAGGTTCCTAGAGGACTAGGCTCATGAAGTTCCTTGAGACTCTAATTAAATGTTCATGAGGTTCCTAGAGGACTGGGCTCATGAAGTTCCTTTGGATTTGAATTTAAGGTTCGTGAGGTTCCTATAGGACTAGGTACGTGAATTTCATTTTGACTTAAATTTAAGGTTCATGAGGTTCATAGAGGACTAGGCTCATGAGGTTCCTTTGGATTTGTAATAAAGGTTCATGAGGTCCTTAAAGGACTGTGCTCATGAAGTTCCTTTGGATTTGGATTTAAGGTTCCCGGAACATCATGAGGTTCCCATAGGACTAGGCTCATGAAGTTCCTTTAAATTTAGATTTAAGGTTCATGAAGTTCCTCGAGGACTAGGCTCATGAAGTTCCCTTGGATTTGGATTTAAGTTTCATGAGTTTCCTAGAGGATTAGGCTCATGAAGTTCCTTCGGATTTGGATTAAAGGTTCATGAGGTTCCTAGAGGACTGGGCACATGAAGTTCTTTTGGATTTGGATTTATGGTTCATGAGGTTCCCAGAGGACTAGGCTCATAATGTTCCTTTGGATTTGGATTTAAGGTTCAGGAGGTTCCTAGAGGACTATGCTCATGAAGTTCCTTGAGACTCGAATTAAATGTTCATGAGGTTCCTAGAGGATTGGGCTCATGAAGTTCCTTTAGATTTGGATTTAAGGTTCGTGAGGTTCCTAAAGGACTATGTTCGTGAAGTTCCTTTTGACTTGGATTTAAGGTTCGTGAGGTTCCTAGAGGACTGGGCTCATGAGGTTCCTTTAGATTTGGATTTAAGGTTAATGAGGTTCCTAGAGAACTGGACTCATGAAGTTCCTTTTGGATTTCGATTTAAGTTTCATGAGTTTCCTAGAGGACTGGGCTCATGAAACTCCTTTGGATTTGGATTTAAGGTTCAGGAGGTCCCTAAAGGACTGTGCTCATAAAGTTCATTTGGATTTGGATTTAAGGTTCCCAGAACTTCATGAGGTTCCCATAGGACTAGGCTCATGAAGTTTCTTTGAATTTGGATTTAAGGATTATGAAGTTCCTAGAGGACTAGGCTCATGAATTTCCTTCGTATTTGGATTAAAGCTTCACGAGGTTCCTCGAGGACTAGGCTCATGAAACGTTCCCTTGTATTTAGATTTAAAGTTCATGAGGTTCCTTGAGGATTGGGCTCATGAAGTTCCTTCGGATTTGGATTAAAGGTTCATGAGGTTCCTAGAGGACTGGGCTCATGAAGTTCCTTTGGATTTGGATTTACGGTTCATGAGGTTCCCGGAGGACTAGGCTCATAATGTTCCTTTGGATTTGGATTTTAGGTTCACGAGGTTCCTAGAGGACTAGGTTCATGAAGTTCCTTGAGACTCGAATTAAATGTTCATGAGGTTCCTAGAGGACTGGGCTCATGAAGTTCCTTTGGATTTGGATTTAAGGTTCGTGAGGTTCCTAGAGGACTAGGTTTGTGAAGTTTATTTTGACTTGGATTTAAGGTTCATGAGGTTCATAGAGGACTAGGCTCATGAGGTTCCTTCGGATTTGTAATAAAGGTTCATGAGGTCCCTAAAGGACTGGACTCGTGAAGTTCCTTTGGATTTGGATTCAAGGTTCCAGGAACTTCATGAGGTTCCCATAGGACTAGACTCATGAAGTTCCTTTGAATTTGGATTTAAGGTTCATGAAGTTCCTAGAGGACTAGGCTTATGAAGTTCCTTCGGATATGGATTAAAGCTTCACGATGTTCCTAAAGGACTAGGCTCATGAAGTTCCTTTTGATTTGGATTTAAGGTTCATGAGGTTCCTAGAGGACTAGGCTCATGAGGTTCCTTCGGATTTGGAATAATGGTTTATGAGGTCCCTTAAGGACTGGGCTCATGAAGTTCCTTTGAATTTGGATTTAAGATTCATGAATTTCCTAGAGGACTAGGCTCATGAAGTTCCTTCGGATTTGGATTAAAGCTTCACGAGGTTCCTAGGGGACTGGGCTCATGAAAAGTCCCTTGGATTTGGATTTAAGGTTCATGAGGTTCCTAGAGGATTGGGCTCATGAAGTTCCTTTGGATTTGGATTTACGGTTCATTAGGTTCCCCAAGGACTAGGCTCATAATGTTCCTTTGTATTTGGATCTAAGGTTCACGAGGTTCCTAGAGGACTAGGCTCATGAAGTTCCTTGAGACTCGAATTAAATGTTCATGAGGTTCCCAGAGGACTGGGCTCATGAAGTTCCTTTGGATTTGAATTTAAGGTTCGTGAGGTTCCTATAGGACTAGGTACGTGAAGTTCCTTTTGACTTGAATTTAAGGTTCATGAGGTTCATAGAGGACTAGGCTCATGAGGTTCCATTGGATTTGTAATAAAGGTTCATGAGGTCCCTAAAGGACTGTGCTCATGAAGTTCCTTTGGATTTGGATTTAAGGTTCCCAGAACATCATGAGGTTCCCATAGGACTAGGCTCATCAAGTTCCTTTGAATTTATATTTAAGGTTCATGAAGTTCCTCGAGGACTAGGCTCATGAAGTTCCCTTGGATTTGGATTTAATGTTCATGAGGTTCCTAGAGGATTAGGCTCATGAAGTTCCTTCGGATTTGGATTAAAGGTTCATGAGGTTCCGAGAGGACTGGGCACATGAAGTTCCTTTGGATTTGGATTTATGGTTCATGAGGTTCCTAGAGGACTAGGCTCATAATGTTCCTTTGGATTTGGATTTAAGGTTCACGAGGTTCCTAGAGGACTATGCTCATGAAGTTCCTTGAGACTCGAATTAAATGTTCATGAGGTTCCTAGAGGATTGGGCTCATGAAGTTCCTTTGGATTTGGATTTAAGGTTCGTGACGTTCCTAAAGGACTATGTTCGTGAAGTTCCTTTTGACTTGGATTTAAGGTTCATGAGGTTCCTAGAGGACTGGGCTCATGAGGTTCCTTTAGATTTGGATTTAAGGTTAATGAGGTTCCTAGAGAACTGGACTCATGAAGTTCCTTTTGGATTTCGATTTATGTTTCATGAGTTTCCTAGAGGACTGGGCTCATGAAATTCCTTTGGATTTGGATTTAAGGTTCAGGAGGTCCCTAACGGACTGTGCTCATAAAGTTCCTTTCGATTTGGATTTAAGGTTCCCGGAACTTCATGAGGTTCCCACAGGACTAGGCTCATGAAGTTCCTTTGAATTTGGATTTAAGGTTTATGAAGTTCCTAGAGGACTAGGCTCATGATTTTCCTTCGTATTTGGATTAAAGCTTCACGAGGTTCCTCGAGGATTAGGCTCATGAAAAGTTCCCTTGGATTTGGATTTAAGGTTCATGAGGTTCCTAGATGATTGGGCTCATGAAGTTCCTTCGGATTTGGATTAAAGGTTCATGAGGTTCCTAGAGGACTGGGCTCATGAAGTTCCTTTGGATTTGGATTTACGGTTCATGAGGTTCCCGGAGGACTAGGCTCAAAATGTTCCTTTGGATTTTGATTTTAGGTTCACGAGGTTCCTAGAGTATTAGGTTCATGAAGTTCCTTGAGACTCGAATTAAATGTTCATGAGGTTCCTAGAGGACTGGGCTCATGAAGTTCCTTTGGATTTGGATTTAAGGTTCGTGAGGTTCCTAGAGGACTAGGTTCGTGAAGTTTCTTTTGACTTGGATTTAAGGTTCATGAGGTTCATAGAGGACTAGGCTCATGAGGTTCCTTCGGATTTGTAATAAAGGTTCATGAGGTCCCTAAAGGACTGGGCTCGTGAAATTCCTTTGGATTTGGATTTAAGGTTCCAGGAACTTCATGAGGTTCCCATAGGACTAGACTCATGAAGTTCCTTTGAATTTGGATTTAAGGTTCATGAAGTTCCTAGAGGACTAGGCTTATGAAGTTCCTTCGGATATGGATTAAAGCTTAACGATGTTCCTAAAGGACTAGGCTCGTGAAGTTCCTTTTGATTTTGATTTAAGGTTCATGAGGTTCCTAGAGGACTAGGCTCATGAGGTTCCTTCGTATTTGGAATAATGTTTTATGAGGTCCATAAAGGACTGGGCTCATGAAGTTCCTTTGAATTTGGATTTAAGGTTCATGAAGTTCCTAGAGGACTAGGCTCATGAAGTTCCTTCGGATTTGTATTAAAGCTTCACGAGGTTCCTAGGGGACTGGGCTCATGAAAAGTCCCTTGGATTTGGATTTAAGGTTCATGAGGTTCCTAGAGGATTGGGCTCATGAAGTTCCTTTGGATTTGGATTTACGGTTCAGTAGGTTCCCAAAGGACTAGGCTCATAATGTTCCTTTGTATTTGGATCTAAGGTTCACGAGGTTCCTAGAGGACTAGGCTCATGAAGTTCCTTGAGGCTCGAATTAAATGTTCATGAGGTTCCTAGAGGAATGGGCTCACGAAGTTCGTTTGGATTTGAATTTAAGGTTCGTGAGGTTCCTAGAGGACTAGGTTCGTGAAGTTCCTTTCGACTTGAATTTAAGGTTCATGAGGTTCATAGAGGACTCGGCTCATGAGGTTCCTTTGGATTTGTAATAAAGGTTCATGAGGTCCCTAAAGGACTGGGCTCATGAAGTTCCTTTGGATTTGGATTTAAGGTTCCAGGAACTTTATGAGCTTACCATAGGACTAGGCTCATGAAGTTCCTTTGAATTTGGATTTAAGGTTCATGAAGTTCCTAGAGGACTAGGCTTATGAAGTTCCTTCGGATATGGATTAAAGCTCACGATGTTCCTAAAGGACTAGGCTCGTGAAGTTCCTTTTGATTTGGATTTAAGGTTCATAGGTTCCTTCGGATTTGGAATAATGGTTTATGAGGTCCCTTAAGGACTGGGCTCATGAAGTTCCTTTGAATTTGATTTAAGGTTCTTGAAGTTCCTAGAGGACTAGGCTCATGAAGTTCCTTCGGATTTAGATTAATGCTTCATGAGGTTCCTAGGGGACTGGGCTCATGAAAAGTCCCTTGGATTTGGATTTAAGGTTCATGAGGTTCCTAGAGGATTGGGCTCATGAAGTTCCTTTGGATTTGGATTTACGGTTCATTAGGTTCCCAAAGGACTAGGCTCATAATGTTCCTTTGTATTTGGATCTAAGGTTTACGAGGTTCCCAGAGGACTAGGCTCATGAAGTTCCTTGAGATTCGAATTAAATGTTCATGAGGTTCCTAGAGGACTGGGCTCATGAAGTTCCTTTGGATTTGAATTTAATGTTCGTGAGCTTCCTATAGGACTAGGTTCGTGAAGTTCCTTTTGACTTGAATTTAAGGTTCATGAGGTTCATAGAGGACTAGGCTCATGAGGTTCCTTTGGATTTGTAATAAAGGTTCATGAGGTCCCTAAAGGACTGGGCTCATGAAGTTCCTTTGGATTTGGATTTAAGGTTCCAGGAACTTTATGAGCTTACCATAGGACTAGGCTCATGAAGTTCCTTTGAATTTGGATTTAAGGTTCATGAAGTTCCTAGAGGACTAGGCTTATGAAGTTCCTTCGGATATGGATTAAAGCTCACGATGTTCCTAAAGGACTAGGCTCGTGAAGTTCCTTTTGATTTGGATTTAAGGTTCATGAGGTTCCTTCGGATTTGGAATAATGGTTTATGAGGTCCCTTAAGGACTGGGCTCATGAAGTTCCTTTGAATTTGGATTTAAGGTTCTTGAAGTTCCTAGAGGACTAGGCTCATGAAGTTCCTTCGGATTTAGATTAATGCTTCATGAGGTTCCTAGGGGACTGGGCTCATGAAAAGTCCCTTGGATTTGGATTTAAGGTTCATGAGGTTCCTAGAGGATTGGGCTCATGAAGTTCCTTTGGATTTGGATTTACGGTTCATTAGGTTCCCAAAGGACTAGGCTCATAATGTTCCTTTGTATTTGGATCTAAGGTTCACGAGGTTCCCAGAGGACTAGGCTCATGAAGTTCCTTGAGATTCGAATTAAATGTTCATGAGGTTCCTAGAGGACTGGGCTCATGAAGTTCCTTTGGATTTGAATTTAAGGTTCGTGAGGTTCCTATAGGACTAGGTTCGTGATGTTCCTTTTGACTTGAATTTAAGGTTCATGAGGTTCATAGAGGACTAGGCTCATGAGGTTCCTTTGGATTTGTAATAAAGGTTCATGAGGTCCCTAAAGGACTGTGCTCATGAAGTTCCTTTGGATTTGGATTTAAGGTTCCCGGAACTTCATGAGGTTCCCATAGGACTAGGCTCATGAAGTTCCTTTGAATTTGGATTTAAGGTTCATGAAGTTCCTCGAGGACTAGGCTCATGAAGCTCCCTTGGATTTGGATTTAAGGTTCATGAGGTTCCTAGAGGATTAGGCTCATGAAGTTCCTTCGGATTTGTATTAAAGGTTCATGAGGTTCCTAGAGGATTGGGCACATGAAGTTCCTTTGGATTTGGATTTATGGTTCATGAGGTTCCCAGAGGACTAGGCTCATAATGTTCCTTTGGATTTGGATTTAAGGTTCAGGAGGTTCCTAGAGGACTAGGCTCATGAAGTTCCTTGAGACTCGAATTAAATATTCATGAGGTTCCTAGAGGACTGGGCTCATGAAGTTCCTTTAGATTTGAATTTAAGGTTCGTGAGGTTCCTAGAGGACTAGGTTCGTGAAGTTCCTTTTGACTTGGATTTAAGTTTCATGAGGTTTATAGAGGACTAGGCCCATGAGGTTCCTTCGGATTTGTAATAAAGGTTCATGAGGTCCCTAAAGGACTGCGCTCATGAAGTTCCTTTGGATTTGGATTTAAGGTTCCAGGAACTTCATGAGGTTCCCATAGGACTAGGCTCATGAAGTTCCTTTGAATTTGGATTTAAGGTTCATGAAGTTCCTAGAGGACTAGGCTTATGAAGTTCCTTCCGATTTGGATTAAAGCTTCACGAGGATCCTATAGAACTAGACTCATGAAGTTCCTTTTGGATTTCGATTTAAGGTTCATGAGTTTCCTAGAGGACTGGGCTCATGAAATTCCTTTGGATCTGGATTTAAGGTTCAGGAGGTTCCTAGAGGACTAGGCTCATAAGGTTCCTTCATATTTGGAATAAAGGTTCATGAGGTCCCTAAAGGACTGTGCTCATGAAGTTCCTTTGGATTTGGATTTAAGGGTCCCGGAACTTCATGAGGTTCCCATAGGACTAGGCTCATGAAGTTCCTTTGAACTTGGATTTAAGCTTCATGAAGTTCCTCGAGGACTAGGCTCATGAAGTTCCCTTGGATTTGGATTTAAGGTTCATGAGGTTCCTAGAGGATTGGGCTCATGAAGTTCCTTCGGATTTGGATTAAAGGTTCATGAGGTTCCTAGAGAACTCGGCTCATGAAGTTCCTTTGGATTTGGATTTATGGTTCATGAGGTTCCCAGAGGGATAGGCTCATAATGTTCCTTTTGATGTGGATTTAAGGTTCATGAGGTTCTTAGAGGACTAGGCTCATGATGTTCCTTCAGACTCGAATTAAATGTTCATGAGGTTCCTAGAGGACTGGGCTCATGAAGTTCCGTTGGATTTGGATCTAAGGTTCATGAGGTTCCTATACGACTATGTTCGTGAAGTTCCTTTTGACTTGGATTTAAGGTTCATGAGGTTCCTAGAGGACTGGGCTCATGAGGTTCCTTTAGATTTGGATTTAAGGTTAATGAGGTTCCTAGAGAACTGGACTCATGAAGTTCCTTTGGATTTCGATTTAAGTTTCATGAGTTTCCTAGAGGACTGGGCTCATGAAATTCCTTTGGATTTGGATTTAAGGTTCAGGAGGTCCCTAAAGGACTGTGCTCATAAAGTTCCGTTGGATTTGGATTTAAGGTTCCCGGAACTTCATGAGGTTCCCATAGGACTAGGCTCATGAAGTTCCTTTGAATTTGGATTTAAGGTTTATGAAGTTCCTAGAGGACTAGGCTCATGAAGTTCCTTCGTATTTGGATTAAAGCTTCACGAGGTTCCTCGAGGACTAGGCTCATGAAAAGTTCCATTGGATTTGGATTTAAGGATCATGAGGTTCCTAGAGGATTGGGCTCATGAAGTTCCTTCTGATTTAGATTAAAGGTTCATGAGGTTCCTAGAGGACTGGGCTCATGAAGTTCCTTTGGATTTGGATTTACGGTTCATGAGGTTCCTGGAGGACTAGGCTCATAATGTTCCTTTGGATTTGGATTTAAGGTGCACGAGGTTCCTAGAGGACTAGGTTCATGAAGTTCCTTGAGACTCAAATTAATGTTCATGAGGTTCCAAGAGGACTGGGCTCATGAAGTTCCTTTGGATTTGGATTTAAGGTTCGTGAGGTTCTTAGAGGACTAAGTTCGTGAAGTTTCTTTTGACTTGGATTTAAGGTTCATGAGGTTCATAGAGGACTAGGCTCATGAGGTTCCTTCGGATTTGTAATAAAGGTTCATGAGGTTCCTAAAGGACTGGGCTCGTGAAGTTCCTTTGGATTTGGATTTAAGGTTCCATGAACTTCATGATGTTCCCATATGACTAGGCTCATGAAGTTCCTTTGAATTTGGATTTAAGGTTCATGAAGTTCCTAGAGGACTAGGCTTATGAAGTTCCTTCGGATTTGGATTAAAGATTTACGAGGTTCCTAAAGGACTAGGCTCGTGAAGTTCCTTTTGATTTGGATTTAAGGTTCATGAGGTTCCTAGAGGACTAGGCTCATGAGGTTCCTTCGGATTTGGAATAATGGTTCATGAGGTCCCTAAAGGACTGGGCACATGAAGTTCCTTTGAATTTGGATTTAAGGTTCATGAAGTTCCTAGAGGACTAGGCTCATGAAGTTCCTTCGGATTTGTATTAAAGCTTCACGAGGTTCCTAGGGGACTGGGCTCATGAAAAGTCCCTTGGATTTGGATTTAAGGTTCATGAGGTTCCTAGAGGATTGGGCTCATGAAGTTCCTTCGGATTTGGATTAAAGGTTCATGAGGTTCCTAGAGGACTGGGCTCATGAAGTTCCTTTGGATTTGGATTTATGGTTCATTAGGTTCCCAGAGGACTAGGCTCATAATGTTCCTTCGGATTTGGATCTAAGGTTCACGAGGCTCCTAGAGCACTAGGCTCATGAGGTTCCTTGAGACTCGAATTAAATGTTCATGAGGTTCCTAGAGGACTGGGTTCATGAAGTTCCTTTAGATTTGAATTTAAGGTTCGTGAGGTTCCTAGAGGACTAGGTTCGTGAAGTTCCTTTTGACTTGGATTTAAGGTTCATGAGGTTCATAGAGGACTAGGCTCATGAGGTTCCTTCGGATTTGTAATAAAGGTTCATGAGGTCCCTAAAGGACTGGGCTCATGAAGTTCCTTTGGATTTGGATTTAAGGTTCCAGGAACTTCATGAGGTTCCCATAGGACTAGGCTCATGAAGTCCCTTTGAATTTGGATTTAAGGTTCATGAAGTTCCTAGAGGACTAGGACTCATGAAGTTCCTTTTGGATTTGGATTTAAGGTTCATGAGTTTCCTAGAGGACAGGGCTTATGAAATTCCTTTGGATCTGGATTTAAGGTTCAGGAGGTTCCTAGAGGAGTAGGCTCATGAGGTTCCTTCGTACTTGGAATAAAGGTTCATGAGGTCCCTAAAGGACTGTTCTCATGAAGTTCCTTTTAATTTGGAGTTAAGGATTATGAAGTTCCTAAAGGACTAGGCTCATGAAGTTCCTTTGGATTTGGATTAAAGCTTCACGAGGTTCCTCGAGGACTGGGCTCATGAAAAGTTCCCTTGGATTTGGATTTAAGGTTCATGAGGTTCCTAGAGGATTGGGCTCATGAAGTTCCTTCGGATTTGGATTAAAGGTTCATGAGGTTCCTAGAGGACTGGGCTCATGAAATTCCTTTGGTTTTGGATTTATGGTTCGTGAGGTTCCCAGAGGACTAGGTGTTGGGATTCGGTGCCTAAAACGAAGGCCCAGCGGAAGCGGTAAAACGAAAATTAATTCGATCCGAATCCCTACGAGGATCGATCGATCTACGTATATCCGAATATATATAAACGAATTCAACAAGAGATATAGAAACTCACCCTTGTAGTCCGTTGATTAGATGGATAACCTTCTCTTGAGCTATTCCCCGAGCTCTTGAACGATCCAACGCCGAAAGCACCACGTCTCTACTTGCCACGCGCCGGAGAAACGACCGGAACGACAATCACCTTGCTATCCTCCGAGGATACGGCTAGAGCTAAGTAATGAAGCTTTTATTACTACACTCTAAGTGTATAATATATCTCTCAATAATTTCTCTCAATTTTTCTCCAAGAAAAATGAAGAAGAAGTGAATGAAGAAGATGAAGATGAGTTGGAGAAAAAACTTTTCTCTCTCTTTTCTCTCTATGTCTCACGTATGATCCCAAGACTTGTTATATGAGGATGAGAGATCAAAGTCATCTTTATATTCTTATTCAACCCACAAAACTCAAACCATATCACAGGCGAGTTTCCCCCAAATAATGTATATGATGCTTGTCCCCTCAACACATGAGATTCCAAAACCATGATGGGGACAAGTCAATACACACACATGGTTATAAGTGGGGGGCGGCCCATGCTAGAAAACGGATGATTTCGGTTCGTTTCGGACACCCGAGAGTCCAAACAGATAAACTCCTATTCCGTTCTGATGTATTTGTGTCGTTTAATTAATCCAATTAATTAAACATATCAAATATAAAATAACATAATTAATTTCTCCAAGAAATAATTATATTCATGAATTAAATTAATCACCCAGTAATATATTTAATTCATTAGGCCGTAAATTAATTTATCCAATAAATCAATTTAGACATCCAATGTCCCAAATTAGATATCCAATACCTAATATTCATAATGAGAGAATTAACTTTATTCATTCCGTCGTCAATCCTATTGCGCGATTCGGTAGGTCCGTCTCAGTCAGCAATGGGAGGAACCAAAGAGTAGTAGCACCACCTAGCCAGCCTGGTGGCCTACACTGTACCCCGACTGAGAACGAATGATTGGGATCATTCAAGAACCATTCTGTCGTGAATACCAGTATACGTATAAACCCTTCTTTCAAATGTCCCGATCAAGTTATAGGGTCACGGTCAGTCAAACCCTATCTTTACTTGACGCTATGCATGCGTTAATGCAAATCGAGATCATCGAGCTGTCGTGTATCTAATACAACTAGCTCCAATGCTTTGGCCAAAGACTTATGATCTCATCTGCCAATAACCGCATAGGACATATAACCCGCTCACTAACGGGAGAAAGAATTCTATCTTGGTATTCAGTAGGACCTGCTACTTGCCCGTCAAGATGCACGTCGAGGTTGACCCCCACCTTCCGATTTTCTGGGTCGAACTACTCTAATGAAAATCTTGACGTCACAAGCACATCCCTACTAAATCCTCAAGTTGAAGGTTCACGAATACCTATCACAACCTTTCGATTCCGTCATTGACTGTCCCGGAGTGAAATCCGTGTGACGAATCGAGGGTGAGTCGGTTCGAGTATACTAATCCAATTAGCATACCTATAACGTGTGCTCCCACTAACCATTAGTGTTCGACAGGCACTCTCCATGTCAAAGAACACGTCATACAAGTCTTCACATAAACTTAACGCCCAGTCAAGTTTCATCGACTTGCGAACGATTAAGTATTTGAGCTATAACCTTTCCAGTGCCGACCCCCTTATCCAATAAGGAGTGGAACATTTTGCTCTCAAATACACGGACTAGTTTCTATATGTTTATTTACGAGTTAGGAATGTCAGTAACTACCAGTAAATAAAGAAACATTCATTTGCCTTATATAAATAGTTTACATAATTACAAGTACAATGCCCTCACTCAACAACCTCTGAGTGGCATTCGAGGGAATACTCCTAACAATCTCCCACTTGCACTCAATGCCACACACTATGGTATCTAATACCCATGTTCTCCAGATGACGCTCCAAGCTAGTCTGAGAAAGTGGCTTGGTCAGTGGATCGGCGACGTTGTCGGCCGAGTCTACTCTGTGCAGCACAATGTATCCCTTGCGAACAAATTCTATTACGAGATGATACTTCCTCTCAATATGTTTGGTGCTGTTGTGAAACCTCGGCTCCTTGGCCTGCGCTACAGCTCCGTCATTGTCGCAGTACAACGGAACAAGCAGCTCAACACATGGTATCACTTGAAGCTCTCCCAGAAACTTCTTAATCCAGAACCCTTCCTTAGAAGCCTCCGAGGCTGCTTGATACTCAGCCTGACAGGTGGAATCAGCAGTCGCGCTTTGCTTGGCACTACGCCAAGATACTTCTCCTCCATTAAGAGTAAATATGTAGCCAGAAGTGAACATCGAGTCGTCCTTCAGTCCTTGGAAGTCCGAATCAGTGAATCCCACCACATCCAATTCTCCACCGCCATACATAAGAACCATATCTCTAGTCCTTCTTAAGTACTTGAGAACGTTCTTTACAGCAGTCCAGTGTTCCCTACCTGGGTTTGCCTGAAACCTACTCACCACACTTACAGCATGCGCGATGTCAGGTCTTGTACACAACATAGCATACATAAGGCTACCCATGGCCGAAGCATATGGTATATTACTCATTTCCTTTCGTTGTTCCTCACTTTGAGGACACATCTTCAAGGAGAGTTTTATTCCATGTTGCATCGGTAGGAACCCTCTTTTAGAATCATCCATCTTAAATCGCTTTAAGATCTTATCTATATAGAGGGCTTGGGAAAGGCCTATTGTTCTCTTCGCTCTATCCCGGTAGAGTCGAATTCCAAGAATATAGGTAGCTTCTCTCAAGTCTTTCATGGAGAAATTACTCGAAAGCCAAGCTTTCACAGAACTAAGCAATCCCACATCATTTCCTATTAGTAGAATGTCATCTACATATAGTACTAAGAATGCGATCTTGCTCCCACTAACCCTCTTGTATACACAAGGTTCCTCCTCATTTTGCACGAAATCAAACTCTTTGATTGCATCGTCAAAACGAAGGTTCCAACTACGCAACGCTTGCTTCAGTCCATAAATTGAACGCTGAAGCTTGCACACTTTCTGAATATCGACTTCGGACACAAAGCCTTTAGGCTGCTCCATATAGATTTTCTCCTCGAGGAATCCATTAAGGAAATCCGTCTTTACGTCCATTTGCCATATCTCATAATCGTGGTAGGCAGCTATAGCAAGCATCATGCGAATAGACTTGATCATGGCTACGGGCGAGAAGGTATCGTGGTAATCGATCCCTTCCTTTTGGGTATAACCCTTTTCCACAAGCCTGGCCTTATAGGCGTCAACCTTGCCATTACCATCAGTCTTTCTCTTGTAGATCCACTTATTCCCAATAGGCACTATGCCCTTGGGGCGGTCTACTAGAGTCCAGACCTGATTGACATGCATCGAGTCTATCTCAGCTTCCATATCTTCACGCCATTTCACGGAGTCTACATCCACCATCGCTTGGTCATAGGTTGTCGGGTCGGTCTCTTGGCTATCACTTGGAACCTCATGGAGATCCAGCTCCTCCAAGTGCACAAGCCCATACCTCTCAGGTAAATGAGACACCCTACTAGACCTACGAGGTGGTTGTACTTGTGTTTCAGAAGGTTCGGTTCTAGTTTCTTGCACAGGTGTCTCCTGAGGAGTTTCATTATATTCTTCTAAATAAATACTTCTACCTGCTCCGCCTTCCTGAATGAACTCATCTTCCAGGAAGTGTGCTTGTAAAGCAACAATGATCCTTCGATCTTCGGGCATGTAAAATAGATATCCCATCGTCCCAGACGGGAATTCAATGAAACGTCCCTTCGCAGACCTAGCTTCCAACTTTTCCACCTTAGTCTTCTTGACATAGGCGGGACATCCCCAAATCCTAATATGATTAAGACTTGGTTTCCTTCCCTCCCACGTCTCATGTGGAGTTTTAGGAACGGATTTGGAAGTGTTAGGAATACTTGTTAGATTTTGATGATGTCATTAATATAAAATCAAATGTTTATTACTTGGCAAAATGTAAGGAAGAACAAAATGAGTATCTTCCATCGGCCAAAATATGTTAAGTATAAAACTTGGCAAAATGTAAGGAAGAACCAAATGAGTATCTTCCATAGGCCAAAATATGTTAAGTATAAAACTTGGCAAAATGTAAAGAAGAACAAAATGAGTATCTTCTATAGGCCAAAAATTAGTTAGGCTAAAAATCGGCTAAAGTACTAAGTACAGCTAAGACCATCAGAGAGGATCAGCCGAGTCCAGTCAGAGTAGTTCTGGTCAACAAAAATTATTAGAGAAGTTTGACCAGACTGCAACCAAGGTACCTCAGACAAGTCACCTGGTCAGCCAAGTCACAAACAGTGAACATCAGAGAGGTCCTGACTGTAGAGAAGTTAACTGCTCACCAGCCTAGTTGAAGTCAGCCAAGTACTCCAAGTCCACGTCAGCATGCGTTGAAAAGTCAAGTATTACGGAAAGTCACATGCAACGTGAAAAGACAAATTGGAGTGATTCCCGCAAGAGATATGATTTAAATAAATCATCCAGACCCACCTTGAAGACTTTAATAGTTTTATATTCAAAAGATTCGGCGCATCACATGCAGAATCTTCACAACGGTCGGAAGATAGAATAAAATAATGGGAATCCAGCCTTGCAACGTTCAGAAAGATTAAACAAAGAAGTCTCCCTCCAACGGACGGATTTGTTCAAAAGATTTGCAACGGCTACAAGGAAAAAGCTCAAAGATCGTGACATATATATATCTGAAGATTTGAAGCTGAGCAACTACCGGTGCGAACATACTTTCAAGCGATCAAAGCAATCAAGCAATCTAAAGCAATCAATAGCATCGTGAAAAGAGCGGTTCTAAAAGTTCATACTTAAAGAAGCTCTTAGTTGGAGAAGACAAAAACTCTTGTCTATAATCCACGAGTACGGGTACTTCACTGGTTGAAGTAAGAGCGTAAAGGCATCCAAGGATCGAGGATCAAGAGGTGCAAGGCGATCAAGTGTGTACAACGGCACGGATTTCCCGGTTGGAAGGCTGTTGTAGTGTGGTTTGAATCAACGTAATATTTATCACGGTTGAGAATTATAGTGAATTCATCTCCAGTAGTTTGGAGAAAAGTGGATTAGTAGAGGATTACCCCACCTCTGAGACCACTATAATCGCCTGTGTTCTTTACTGTTTTATTGCATCATACTTTAACTGCTGCATTCATTGTTAAGTGTTTCATTAGTTGCTTTCTATTCGTCATCAGCTGACTTCCGCATATATTAAAGAACAAACGACTCCAAGTCATTTGTCTACCTATCAGCTGAAGAAACTCACTCTTCGAAAAAAAGAGTTTAAGAGTTTCTACAAGTCTATTCACCCCCCCTCTAGACTTGTACCTGGACGACTTGTGACCTACAAGTGGTATCAGAGAGGTTGGTTCATTTATTTCACGAACCAGATCTATATCAAATATATATCTTCACTCTCACTTTATAATGGAACACATGCATTCTAGACTCCCTGTGTTTTCAGTTGACGAATATGATCTATGGAAGATAAGGATGCAGGAACACTTATCTTCGATTCATGACGACATGTGGTGCATCATCGAGGATGTTCCATTCATCTTTGAGAAGGACAACACAGCAGAGGAGATCGAAGCAGGGAAGCCAGAGAAGATTCCTAAGAAGAGGACGGAGCTGACTCCCGAAGAAAGAAAACTGGGCAATCTTGATAACCGGGCCAGAGATGTATTATATCAGACTCTTGACAAATCCACCATGGTCAAGATCAAGAACTGCAAAAATGCCAAGGAAATCTGGGACACATTAGCCCTAATGTGTGAAGGAACGGAGCTGATCAAGGAAAACAAGCTGTCAATTGCTATCCAAAAATTTGACAACTTTAAAATGAAGAATGGTGAATCCATAGACCAAGTGGACACAAGGTTCACTGAGATTATCAATGAGATCAACTCCCTCGGCAAAACCTATGGCAACAGGGAAATGGCACTGAAGGTTCTCAGATCTCTCAACCCTGAATGGAGCATGAAGGCCGTGGCCATGAGAGAGTTCAAGGACCTGAATAAGATAAAGATTCAAGAGCTGTTCTCCGATCTGAAGGCTTATGAGTTCGAGCTTCCAAGTTCATCCTCAACTGAGCCTGCAGAGAAGGGAATCGCATTTGCAGCCGAGTCCCCTGCCAAGAGCCTATCTGATGTAAAACCTCCAAATCCACTAGATTTTGAGGAAGAAATGGCGTTTATAATGCAAAGGGTCAGCAACTTTAGAAAGAACTACTCCAAATACAAGAAAAATTATAAGGAGAATCCAAGAAGGAACCAGAAGGCTGGAAGCTGGAAAGTAGAATGCTACAATTCTCACAAGACCGGACACATCCAAATGGACTGTCCTGAGCTCAAGAAGGACGAAACCAAGAAGGAGGTGGGCAGAAAAGAAGATAGAAGAAAGGCCCTCATCGGAGAAGACCAGGAGCATGTCAAATCAAGTAGCGGATTCTTTTCTGATGAAGATGAGGAGTATGACTGCCTGATGGCAAACCTAGCTGATGAAGAGGTAACTTCTAAACCCACCGGTTCAAATAATAGCTCAGCCATGTCACAAGATATGGATCTACATGAATCGGTAAATCAGTTATTTAAAGATTTTGAAACACTCAAATCTGCACACCAAACTGTATCAGCAGAGAAGACTCAGCTGCAAGATGAGAATAGGCAGCTGAAAAATGATTTCGAAAAACTCAGCCTAGATCTGAATAAGGTTGAGATAACTGCAGCTGACTTTGAAAACCAGGCTGATTTTAATACAGCTGAGATAAACAGACTAACCATTTTACTTGAAGAAAAATCACCTGCACTTGCTCATGCCAAAACTGAGTTTACTAAGCTGACACAGGTAAATAAAACTCAGGCGCAGGAAATAACCTCCCTGAAGGCGTCTTCAACCCTGGAAGAATTGTGTACCAACAAAAGGCCACTATATTCCAAATCAGGCCTTGGATATGATCCTCACACTCCCTCTAGTTCTAAAAGAAAATTTATCAAGGGAGAAACAATTGTCTCGACTGTTGAGCCTATATATAAACCGATATTTAAAAACAGGCAACAACCAAGTCACATGTCTAGGCCGATCGGGTTATACAAGGCGAACACCTAGGCAGCGACTAGCGTGGCAGCGGCCCAGCAGAATGCATAACATGCCCACTATTACCAACAACTCCCCAAAAACAGATTTCATAATGGGAGGGGCAGATGGAAACCTCAAGGTTATCCTAATTACCAAAATGAACAAGTGTGGAGATCACAAAGATTTAATAAATGGTCTCAGCCTAGATTTAGAAATGGCCCACACTATCAACATTTTGAGGAATATCCGGTATACAATCCAAACAGGAGATTCAGACCTCGACCTTACACACCTTATGAGGGTTATAATAATAATAACAACTTTTACAATCCAAGGAGAAATCAATTCTCCCGGAAACCAGCTAACCCCAAAGGACCCACACAGATTTGGGTACCTAAATCTCTGCTTGTTTGATTGCAGAAAAGGTGGAAGGACTACAACCACATCTCCACAAGCTCAAATTTTAGAGGTGAAGAATGGTTTGTAGACTCTGGATGCTCGAGGCATATGACAGGGAACAAGAAGATGCTGTCCAAATACACTAAAGAAAGAGGTCCCGATGTAACGTTTGGAGATAGCTCTAGAGGAAAAATAAAAGGCTTTGGAGAGCTGCACCGAGGAAATATTGTGATATCCAAAGTTCATTATGTCAAAGGACTCAAGTACAAACCTCCTGAGCATAAGCCAGTTCTGTGACGAGAAGAATCTAGTAGTCTTCACCATCTGGAAATGTATGGTGATAGATATCTTATCTGGAGAAGTGAAGCTCCAAGGTTTCAGAAGAAGAGATGTCTATATGATTGGTTGGAACACAGGAACACCTAACTCCTGTTTTCTATCCAAGACAGTAGCTGAGAATGGATGGCTGTGGCACAAAAGACTATGTCACCTGAACTTCAAGGCCATCAACAAGATTAGTTCTCAGAAGCTGGTCAGAGGACTTCCAAATGAAGCATTCAAGAAGGAAGCGCTTTGTGATGCATGTCAGAAAGGAAGCGGGACTGAGCATCGTTCAAGCCCGATCTGACCAACAACGCTCACAACAAGGATCTTAGATCTACTCCACATGGATCTATTTGGTCCTATCAAGCCAAGGACTCTGAGCGGCCGAAAGCATGCACTTGTAATAGTAGATGATTTTTCAAGGTAAACTTGGATTATCTTCCTATATAAGAAAAGTGAAACCTTGAC
This sequence comes from Orobanche coerulescens, assembly GCA_033398695.1. Lineage (NCBI taxonomy): Eukaryota > Viridiplantae > Streptophyta > Magnoliopsida > Lamiales > Orobanchaceae > Orobanche > Orobanche coerulescens. The sequence goes on from CM065803.1 coordinate 119,603,431, forward strand.
CAAGTTACCTGAGCTACTGAGAAGGATCCAAAATGAGAAATCCCTATCCATCATCAAGATCAGATCAGATAGAGGAGGGGAGTTTCTCAACAAGGCGATAACTGATTACAGCGATCAGAATGGGATCCACCATGAGCTCTCTGCAGCCAGGACGCCCCAGCAGAATGGTGTTGTGAAAGAAGAAACAGAACCCTGAAGGAAGCAGCAAGGTCCATGATTGCAGAAGCGGACCTGCCCAAAAGGTTCTGGGCTGAAGCTGTCAACACAGCCTGTCACACCCAGAACAGGAGTATGATAGTAGGGAGACATGGCAAAACTCCCTATGAGGTTTGGAATAATAGAACTCCTACAGTTGCTTACTTTCATGTTTTTGGTTGTAAGTGTTTCATCCACAACAATGGTAAAACACAACTAAATGCCTTTGATGCTAAAACTGATGACGGTCTCTTTATGGGATATTCCCAAAGAAGCAAGGCATATAGAGTTTTTAATAAAAGAACCTTAGTTGTGGAAGAAACACCCCATGTTGTTTTTGATGAATCTACCATTGAGTACAGGAAACAAGTTGAGCTAATTGAGAAGAAGCTCAAGTCAGCAACCCTTGAAGAAGTCATTATACATGACACTGGAATGGTGGACTCACCTGCAGACCAGCCTGAAGACCCAACTGCAGCTGCTGAAGACCCAACTGCAGCTACTGGATCACCAAACCTACCTGATCCGGTTGCCGCTGATGAAGACCCAGCCGTAGCTGATAAAGACTCACCTGCAGATCAGACTCAACCTGCAGATGACAAGACGGTAGCTGATCCAGTTGCAGACCAGAACCCAGCTGATGCAGAAATCCACCAGAGCAATCCAACAGGGGGAACAAACCCAGAAGAGGACGACATCCCCAAATGGCTCAAGGATCACCTAATCGAACAAATTATCGGAAAGTTGACTAATGGAGTTAAGACGAGATAGTCAACCCTACCAGCAGGAATGGCTATGTTCTAATGTTTTATGTCACAAATAGAACCTAAAACTACAGAACAAGCCCTAGAATATTACTCTTGGATAAATGCCATGCAAGAGGAATTGGAGCAGATGGAAAGAAACAAAGTTTGGGAACTAACAGACAGACCTGATCACAAGAAGGTTATTGGCACCAAATGGGTGTACAAAAACAAGAGTGATGAAGACGGAGCTGTTGTTAGGAATATGGTCAGACTTGTAGCAAAAGGGTATGCACAGTGTGAGGGAATAGATTTTGATGAAACCTATGCACCTGTTGCAAGAATAGAGGCCATCAGACTATTCCTTGCATATGCCGCATTCAAAGATTTTGAAGTCTATCAGATGTATGTAAAAAGTGCTTTTCTAAATGGAATCCTAGAAGAAGAAGTCTATGAAGAGCAACCCCAAGGTTTTGTCAAAGGAGACAAAGTCTATAAGCTGTTGAAAGCTCTTTATAGACTTAAGCAAGCACCAAGAGCGTGGTATGAATCACTATCTGTGTTTCTTGAAAAGAATGGATTTTGCAAAGGGAAAGTGGACAAAACCCTATTCAGAGTGGAGCACAAAGGCCACATATTAATAGTCCAGATTTATGTGGATGACATCATATTCAGATCAACCAGTCCAGAGCTATGCGAGAAATTCTCCAATCTCATGCAAGGAGAATTTGAGATGAGTATGATGGGAAAGCTTAACTTCTTTCTTGGACTACAAGTTAAGCAGATGGAGAAAGGAATTTTCATCAACCAAGCAAAGTATACTAGAGACCTTATCAAGAGATATGGAATGGAATCAGCCAAGCCAGCAAGAATTCCTATGAGCACAAGTACTCACCTGGATGCAGACGAGGCAGGCATATCAGTGGACTCAACCCACTACAGAGGACTCATTGGATCTCTTCTGTACCTCATTGCAAGCAGGCCAGACATATCCTATGCCGTTGGAGTTTGTGCACGATTCCAGTCCAAGCCGAAGCAATCACACCTAGATGCAGCCAAGAGGATAATAAAATACCTTAAGTCTACAATCAATGTTGGAATATGGTATCCCAAGGATGATAATTTCGAGCTATCAGGATACTCAGATGCGGATTTCGCAGGATGCAAAATAAACAGGAAGAGCACTAGTGGAACGTGTCAATTCCTAGGAACCAGACTGATATCCTGGTTTAGCAAGAAGCAGGTTTCTAACTCTATCTCCACTACAGAGTCAGAATACCTAGCTGCAGGTAGTTGTTGTGCGCAGATTCTATGGATCAGACAACAGGTAACGGATTATAATATTATTGCAAATGAAGTTCCGATCTGGTGTGACAATAATAGTGCTATTGCAATAACCAACAATCCGGTTTTGCATTCAAGGACGAAGCACATTGATGTTAAGCACTATTTCATTAGAGACCATGTGCTTAACAAAAGGGTTAGAGTTGAATGAGTCAACACAGACTATCAGATAGCTGACATCTTTACCAAACCCTTACCAGAAGAAAGATTTTTGGAGCTGAGCAGAGATCTTGGATTACTAGATTGGGAATCTAGTACTGAAGCAAGTTGAAGCATTTCAGAGGAAGGACGGACCCCAGCTGAAGAATCAGATCCTAGCTGATGCAGGCAAGAAGACGAAGGACGGACAAAGCAACCTAGCTGATCAGAATATCAGGCGAGAAGTCAACTCACCTGATGCAGAGCGGTCAACAGTCAACAAATCAGACCATCTAAGTTCTCTAAAATCGACATGTGAATATTTAATTATTATCTGTCATATTTATAATATTATTATATTAATTTTGGTTAACAAATGGAATTTAAATATACATTTTTCTAAGCCAAGTGGCAATTTTAATACACGCGTCAATCGCTTATTAAATCGACCTCCACGGTGGCCAATCAAAATCAACCGTCAAATTTTAAAATGGGCCACCGATTCAAATTTGAAATTCAAAAGAATATCAAAAGGCGTACCACCGTTTCAAATATATATTAAATTAATCCATATGTCTTTTCATCTTCTTTATAAGGAAAGAAGACCCCTCACTTTACCCTTTACGCTTTCAAACCCTAGATTTTTCAGAGCAAAAATTTCTTGAACACCAAATACACTAAAATCTTTTATTTGCAGAAATGGCATCCTACTTCGAAGGCGTTAATCTGAAGGCGGTCAAAGACCAGATCATTTTCTCGCTGGTCGTCGATTTTGAAGGCTTATTGGAAGCGAATTTGGAGGATTACGATGTGCTTGACCTAATTCGCGCAATGAAGCTCAATGGGATCTACCCATTCCTAGACATCAACCCTCAACATCTATACAAGGAGGATGTTATCGCGTTCTATCGCGAAGCTTGTTTAATTCAAGACGGAATTCGAAGCACTGTTCGCGGAAGGCAAATCGACATAACGCGAGAGTCGATTCGCCGAGTTTTCGATATAAAGCATCGCGGCATAGCCGTCGAAGCTCTCAAGCAGTCTTCTGCCGAAATCTGGAAGAAGATTAAGGTGGAGAATATCACGGAAAAACTGAAACTAACTGCCAAGAGGAATGAGCTTAAGAAAGTTTATCGTTTTGCGTTGGACATAACCAACAAAATAATCATGGGGATGGCCGGCAGTTACGACCAACTGTCATTGGCAAAATTTATGGTGCTGGGAGCACTAATTCAGGAAGAAGAAATTGACTGGGCAGACTACATATTCAGGCAACTCGTGCGAGAGGTCAACAAAGTCGAGTGGCTTGACGATGAGAAGAGATTTAAGACAAAGCTGGCGTTTGGAACGCAGCTAAGTTGGTTTTTGGAAAAGACTGGTGTGGCGAAGGGAAGCACTGACCCCTTCCACCCCAACAAAAGACTTGGTCATATGGACCACGAGAAGGTGAGAAAATTGGGAGGCGCTGGGAGAGCAGCTCAGATGTTGAAGGAGCTGCCGGACACAAGGACATATCCGAGATATTATTCATCAGGAGAGTCGGACCGACCTGCAGCCGACATACCAACTGCAGTCGAGTCAGACACCGAGTCCGACGACACTCCCATAGCAGTCAGATTTAAGAGAAGGGGACCAGCCCCTGGAGGACCTTCTATTCTGCAGTCGTCACCAGAACCCTCTCCCAAGAGGCCAAGGAAACTGCAATTTAGTGAGGAAGAGCGATGCAACGACTTGCCCCTCGGCGGATCACCAACTCATCCGGAAGACCAGCCTACCCCAGGCACTCACGAGACTCGGATTGTGGCTGTACTCACCCCCCCAGCCTACATCTCCGAGGAAGAAGAAACAGGTCTAATAATTTCAATTCCTGAAGCTAATTATACCTTTCACCTGCTAGAAAACAATACTTTCAACCTATCAATTGAACAACTCCAGCTTGTTAAGCCACAAGCATTAAAACACACTTTTGTCAATATTTTTGAAGAGTGGAAGTGTTTCAAAACTCTGACATTTACAAACCTTCAAACTTACATTGAAAACAGTGGTTGGGAATATCCCCAAGCCACATAGGAGGTACTGATTCACTTTTGCAAAGAATCAGACTTAGTGTTGATCCTCCAGGATAATTGGTTCATGTCTCATTTTAAAAGCAACATGGACCAATTCATCCATTCCATAATGCTTAGCATTTTTGATGGTTCTTTTGGAGAAGAGGAGGAGGAGGAAGTTGAAAAGGAAATTAGAATTGAGGAGGTATATGGAAAAGAAAATAAAGAAGTTATTGATTTGGATGATGAAGAAGAAAAAGAATAAGAGCAGGAAGAGAGAAGAACAGAAGAAAACACTCTAGTTGAAAAACAGTCAGAAGAAATTGAGAAAACAGAAGAGTTGGCTGATGAAGATGAAGAAGAAGAAGGAGAAGAGGTAGAACAAGAAAAAGATGAAGGAGAAAAGGAGGATGATGATGATGAAAAGCAGAATGATGATGAAGGAGAAAAAGAGGAGAAGGATGATAATAACAATGATGATGATAATGATGATGATGATGGAGGAGATGAAGGAGCTGAAAAAGAAAATGAAAAGGAAAAGGATGAGGAGAAAGAAAAGGAAAATATTGTAGAAGAGGAGGAGGAGGATCAGGAGAAAGAGGAAGAGCAAGAAGAAGAAAAAGAGCCGGAGCCATAGCAGACACAAGAGGCTGCAGATAGGACTGTGGTACCTGCCCGGTACACCAGCCTAGACGCAGAGTTAGCTGAAGACTCCAGATCAGGGACCCCAGAGAAGACCCCCTCTGGAGTACCTGCTGCAGACAGAAGCTTGCATTCCATTGGTTCTTTTGCAGAAGGCTCAGGAGAGCACTCTCCATCAGTTCAGATATCACCTGCCGTGACTGAGCTGATCAGGCAGATAGTCAAAGATACAATTGGAGAGCTGCTGGCATCTCAGGTCACTCCTGACCTTCAATCAATCAATGCAAAGATCGACACTTTGCTGCAGAGAGAGGTTCCTCAGCCCCCTCCCCCTACCAACAACAGAATGCCATTTGGCATGTCTGATTGGATGAGAAGAATGGAGCAGCAATTAACTACCCTAGTTGATGCTGGCAAAAAGGGGGAAGAGAGAATGCAGGGGGTAGGAAGTAATAAAGGAGAGATAAGGGCAGAGATAAGAAAAAAGAAGAAACAAGATATCCTTCAAATTGAAGGACCTTCAAGTCTGAAGAAGAAGGGAGGAGCAGATCCAGATGAACAGGTTGACCAGCCTGAAGGCAAGAAAAGGAGAACTAGAGGAGGTTTTGGGCCTACTCTAGAATGGGAAGGCAAGGAGCTGTGGTATGTAGAGGATTTTATACCATATGAAGCCCTGCCCATGTGGGGAACTGCAAAGAAGAAATTCATCAGAGACTACTACATCTGGGAAATACTCCAGGATGATAATCTCTCCCCACAGCAGATCTTCATCAATTTCATGGAAACAGCTCATCCAAAACTCTGGGCTATTCTGAAGAAGCATGCTAAGGATCAAAATGCTTATCCTATGATTCCCTCATTCAGAGCAGAGGAAGCGCCGACCCGTCTGGACAATGAGCTTAATGAGCTAGAGCTTCAAAGAGAAATCAAGCAGTTATGTCTTGAGAACAGATTTTCATCCCAACAAGAACAAGACTTTGCAGCTCTTGTTGTGAAGAGGAAGTATGGTCTTGCTCCAGTCAAGATAAGACCAATTGGAGCTAAACCCTTCAGACCTGCCAAACAGCCTATTCGCAGAGGCATACTTATATTTTTTTCTGTACCTGCAAAAACTTTCTTGTAAATTTCAATCATAATCAAATCAGAAAGTTTTATACCAGTTTGTTGAATGACAATTTCCAGTTGTCTCAATATTAGACTGATTTCAGTTTGTGTCTTGCACTTAAGTGCAGACTTGATCATTTGATTACTTGTTTAAAGTTTTGCCATCATCAAAAATAGGGGGAATTTGTTAGGAATACTTGTTAGATTTTGATGATGTCATTAATATAAAGTCAAATGTTTATTACTTGGCAAAATGTAAGGAAGAACCAAATGAGTATCTTCCATAGGCCAAAATATGTTAAGTATAAAACTTGGCAAAATGTAAGGAAGAACCAAATGAGTATCTTCCATAGGCCAAAATATGTTAAGTATAAAACTTGGCAAAATGTAAGGAAGAACCAAATGAGTATCTTCCATAGGCCAAAATATGTTAAGTATAAAACTTGGCAAAATGTAAAGAAGAACCAAATGAGTATCTTCTATAGGCCAAAAATTAGTTAGGCTAAAAATCGGCTAAAGTACTAAGTACAACTAAGACCATCAGAGAGGATCAGCCGAGTCCAGTCAGAGTAGTTCTGGTCAATAAAAATTATCAGAGATGTTTGACCAGACTGCAGCCAAGGTACCTCAGACAAGTCACCTGATCAGCCAAGTCACAAACAGTGAACATCAGAGAGGTCCTGACTGCAGAGAAGTTAACTGCTCACTAGCCTAGTCGAAGCCAGCCAAGTACTCCAAGTCCACGTCAGCATGCATTGAAAAGTCAAGTATTACGGAAAGTCACATGCAACGTGAAAAGACAAATTGGAGTGATTCCCGCAAGAGATATGATTTAAATAAATCATCCAGACCCACCTTGAAGACTTTAATAGTTTTATATTCAAAAGATTCAGCGCATCACATGCAGAGTCTTCACAACGGTCGGAAGATAGAATAAAATAATGGGAATCCAGCCTTGCAACGTTCAGAAAGATTAAACAAAGAAGTCTCCCTCCAACGGACGGATTTGTTCAAAAGATTTGCAACGGCTACAAGGAAAAAGCTCAGAGATCGTGACCTATATATATCCGAAGATTTGAAGCTGAGCAACTACCGGTGTGAACATACTTTCAATCGATCAAGGCAATCAAGCAATCTAAAGCAATCAATAGCATCGTGAAAAGAGCGGTTCTAAAAGTTCATACTTAAAGAAGCTCTTAGTTGGAGAAGACAAAAACTCTTGTCTATAATCCTGAGTACGGGGTACTTCACTGGTTGAAGTAAGAGACTGCAAAGGCATCCAAGGATCGAGGATCAAGAGGTGCAAGGCAGTCAAGTGTGTATAACGGCACGGATTTCCACTGGTTGGAAGCTGTTGTAGTGTGGTTTGAATCACTGTAATATTTATCACTGGTTGAGAATTATAGTGAATTCATCTCCAACTGGTTTGGAGAAAAGTGGATTAGTAGAGGATTACCCCACCTCTGAGACCACTATAATCGCCTGCGTTCTTTACTGTTTTATTGCATCATACTTTAACTGCTGCATTCATTGTTAAGTGTTTCATTAGTTGCTTTCTATTCGTCATCAGCTGACTTCCGCATATATTAAAGAACAAACGACTCCAAGTCATTTGTCTACCTATCAGCTGAAGAAACTCACTCTTCGAAAAAAGAGTTTAAGAGTTTCTACAAGTCTATTCACCCCCCTCTAGACTTGTACCTGGACGACTTGTGACCTACAGGAAGGACATCTGTTCAAGATATACGCGGCAGTCAGGAGTGGATACCCCCATAGGTAAATCGGCAAGTCAGTATAGCCCAGCATGGAACGGACCATGTTCAACAGGGTCCGGTTCCTTCTTTCTGACACACCATTTAACTGAGGAGTACCTGGAGGTGTTAGTTGTGAAACTATTCCATGTTCCTTAAGGAACTCGTCAAACTCCGTACTCATATACTCGCCACCTCGGTCTGACCGAAGTTCTTTGATATGATTTCCAGTTTGTTTCTCGACTAGGGCCTTGAATTCCTGGAATTTCTCAAAGGCCTCGGATTTATGTTTCATTAAGTATACACAACCATACCTAGTATGATCATCTGTAAACGTAATGAAATATTGATATCCGTCACGTGCTGCTTCCAAAGCACCACAAACGTCAGTATGGATTAATCTCAGTTTATCAGCGGCTCTTTCAAAAGTCCCTGTGAAGGGGGACTTAGTCATTTTGCCTTTAAGGCAAGATTCACAAGTTGGAAATGGATCCGATCCCAATGGACCCATAAGTCCATCTTTTTCCATCTTGTAAACCTTGGTCTGACCAACATGACCAAGTCTTAGATGCCATTTCAAAACTTGATTGGTTTCATCCCTACCACGTTTTCTAGTCATAGTATTCACAACTACTTTGTTGCTGAGATTTAGATGATACAATCCATTTAACAATGTAGCAGTACCCACTAGTTTATTTCTAAAATAAATTTTGCAGGAACCATCACCAATGAAAAATGAAAAGCCTTTTCGGTCCATGACCGGAATGGATACAATGTTTTTGTTCCCCTTGGGCAAAACAAGTACACCTTCTAAAGTAAAAAAAAGCCGGATTCTAAACCCAAAAGAAGTGATCCTATGTCGGTCGCCTCGACACTATGCCCGCTTTCGACTGTGATCATAAATTCTCCAGCTCCAAGCTTTCTACTTTGTTCCAGATCCTGATTCACGGTACAAATATGAGAACTAGCACCAGAATCCAGTATCCAGGAAGTAGAAAATACAGTAGCAGAACAATTTGTTTCCAAAACTAAAAGTTACATGCACTAAGTGCCATGAAGAATCGGACAGTCTCTAGCCCAGTGGCCTAGCTCACCACACTTGAGACAAGCATCCTTCTTCTTCTTGTTCTTCGGAACCATCGGGGCCTTGCCCTTTCCCTTAAGGTCCTTAACATGTGGTCCAGTCCACTTCTTGGTCTTTTTCTTCTTATTCTTAGACTTCCGAAGTCCATAAGAAATCACAAGTGCAGACTCCTTCATCCGCGGGGTCTTCATCGAGGCGGCGGTCACCAGTTTGTTCATTAGCCCAGCTAAGTTACATGCAATCTCATTGCAGTTGAAGTTCATAACAAACTGTGAGAAGGAATTAGGGAGAGACTGTAGGATAAGGTCGGTTTGGAGAGAAGTATCCATTTTAAAATCAATAGCCTCCAATCTCTCGATCATGGATATCATTTTGAGGACGTGTTCCCCAACCTTCTCACCTTCCTTCATCCTTGCACCGAACAGTTGCTTGGATATCTCATATCGGCGATTACGCTATGCTCACCATAAAGCTCGATTAAGTGAGATAGAATGCCTGGCGAAGTCATTTTCTCATGAGCTCTCGAATCTCACTAGACATGGAAGCCATCATATAAGCACCGACTTTCACGTCATCCTTAACCCACTTTTTGTGGTTTTCAATCTCTTCTGATTGGCTCGGGTCCGCACAGAGGCGCCGAATGTCCGTCTCCAAGACGTATCCCGGTGCCTCTATACCGAGGACAATCATCAGTTGCGGAGCCAATCCACAAAGTTAGGTCCCATTAAGGTGTTCTTTTCGAGTAGAATTGCGAGTGGATTCATTGTCATATTGAGATTTGTCCGCATTAAGTATAGCAGTTAATTAGTGACTCATTCAATTATGTTACGAGTATAGAATTAAGGTCTTTTCTATTCTTGTAACCCAGCTCCCACTATTTTTATCGGAATAACACACTCCCATGTGAAATCCGGAAGTATCGTCGCTCTACTTCATAGTGGCGATCGAGTTCTTTATAAATCTTAATAGAGGGCAACCGAACAGGTTTCTAGTCTATTAATTTTCATAAAGTGGTGTCCAACACCAACCCATCTAATGGATGATTCGATCTTATTTTTCCCCTTGTTCACTCCCCTCAACCTATACGGTTTCTATGGTTCGTGAACAAGTTAAGTTTATACCATCGACGCAAATCAGTTTCACAATTGAATCTTATCCGGCAACCTATCAGGTTTCTAGGGATAAAATTTGCTCCAACCGAAGGCATCCAAATGCGCTCCCGGTAATTTATCCGTCCTCCCCGAACAAAAACCCCGATAACTCGGAAGCATAGCACATCCGGTTTGGATTTCAATTTCCCGAAAACTCGATGGAGGGAAGGAAAAACTTTGAAACCTTATAAACTTAATAATTTATCGTGGGAGAATTTTCGCGATTAACGTTACACTTTACACATTAATCATTTAAGCGCGTTTGTGGCATTCATACAATATGAAACAACCATTCACAACCTAGTTGCTACCAACATGTGGTTCATGGACCGTTCCTAGAAAACAAAAACTCCGTAATCTAATTACAAGTCTTCGTCTTGAATCTTCGTCTTCTCAAAATGGATCTTCCTCCGGTCTTCGTCATTACATATAAATTTTACATCGAAAATTGCATCCTAGATACAAATATTTCTAGTAAAATAAATAGGCTCAAAACGGCCTTTACATCCCAATCGAATAAAACGAACGATTCAAAACTAAGTCCACGAACCACATCCCCATTCAAAAAGCATTCATCCAATAAATACTATATAAATGGAAAGCGTAGAGATACATTGATCCAATCAACAATACGAACCGATCCAATCGATTCACAAAATAGGTAATATGATAACGTTCAAAATAATTCCGTCGACCATAAATATTCCAATTAATCAAATTTCCCTTATCAAATGAAATACCATAAATCATTTTAATCATATTAAATCCAATTTAATATGCGGGAGATTAATTTTTAAGAATACACGGAAAAATCGAGCCGGGGTGAAAACTGGCCTGCATGACCGAGTCACCCTCGGCAGCCTTCCGGCAGATAGGCCTGGCATGGCCGAGTTACGCTCGGAAGCTTCCGGCCAGGACACGACCGAGTCACTCAGGACACGGTCGGAGTGCACTGGCGATGACAGCGGCGCAGACACGGCCCGAGTCACCAGACACGGCCGAAGTCACTGGCGATGACTTGGCGATCCGCACGACCGAGTCACCGAGACACGGTCGAGTCACTCTCGGCAGTTACCCTTTTTGTCCAAAAATCGTCCGACCACGATTCGGGGCTAGATTTTTAAATAGGATATCCAATATAAATATTTTCCGACTTTCATATCTTCAATATAAATCATATTTCCCAGAAATTTAAGATTTATATTTAGACATAAACTTACGAAAAATATAACTACAACGAACGTAAAACATGTACCACGATTACGACTAAAATGATTCCAAATCATTCACCATCTAATCGAGCATTCCAAATGCCAATATCATATATACGATCGCAAGACCTACTCTCTGATACCACTGTTGGGATTCGGTGCCTAAAATGAAGGCCCAGCGGAAGCGGTAAAACGAAAATTAATTCGATCCGAATCCCTACGAGGATCGATCGAGCTACGTATATACGAATATATAAACGAATTCAACAAGAGATATAGAAACTCACCCTTGTAGTCCGTTGATTAGATGGATAACCTTCTCTTGAGCTATTCCCCGAGCTCTTGAACGATCCAACGCCGAAAGCACCGCGTCTCTACTTGCCACGCGCCGGAGAAACGACCGGAACGACAATCACCTTGCTATCCTCCAAGGATACGGCTAGAGCTAAGTGATGAAGCTTTTATTACTACACTCTAAGTGTATAATATATCTCTCAATAATTTCTCTCAATTTTTCTCCAAGAAAAATGAAGAAGAAGTGAATGAAGAAGATGAAGATGAGTTGGAGAAAAAAACTTTTCTCTCTCTTTTCTCTCTATGTCTCACGTATGATGCCAAGAATTGTTATATGAGGATGAGAGATCAAAGTCATCTTTATATTCTTATTCAACCCACAAAAATCAAACCATATCACATGTGAGATTCCCCCATATAATGTATATGATGCTTGTCCCCTCAACACATGAGATTCCAAAACCATGATGGGGACAAGTCAATACACACACATGGTTATAAGTGGGGGGCGTTCCATGCTAGAAAACGGACGAGCTCGGTTCGTTTTGGACTCCCGAGAGTCCAAACAAATAAACTCCTATTCCGTTCCGATGTATTTGTGTCGTTTACTTAATCCAATTAATTAAACATATCAAATATAAAATAGCATAATTAATTTCTCCAAGAAATAATTATATTCATGAATTAAATTAATCAACCAGTAATATATTTAATTCATTAAGCCGTAAATTAATTTATCCAATAAATCAATTTAGACATCCAATGTCCCAAATTAGATATCCAATATCTAATATTCATAATGAGAGAATTAACTTTATTCATTCCGTCGTCAATCCTATTGCGCGACTCGGTAGGTCCGTCTCAGTCAGCAATGGGAGGAACCAAAGAGTAGTAGCACCACCTAGCCAGCCTGGTGGCCTACACTGTACCCCGACTGAGAACGAATGATTGGGATCATTCAAGAACCATTCTGTCGTGAATACCAGTATACGTATAAACCCTTCTTTCAAATGTCCCGATCAAGTTATAGGGTCACGGTCAGTCAAACCCTATCTTTACTTGACGCTATGCATGCGTTAATGCAAATCGAGATCATCGAGCTGTCGTGTATCTAATACAACTAGCTCCAATGCTTTGGCCAAAGACTTATGATCTCATCTGCCAATAACCGCATAGGACATATAACCCGCTCACTAACGGGAGAAAGAATTCTATCTTGGTATTCAGTAGGACCTGCTACTTGCCCGTCAAGATGCACGTCGAGGTTGACCCCCACCTTCCGGTTTTCTGGGTCAAACTACTCTAATAAAAATCTTGACGTCACAAGCACATCCCTACTAAATCCTCAAGTTGAAGGTTCACGAATACCTATCACAACCTTTCGATTCCGTCATTGACTGTCCCGGAGTGAAATCCGTGTGACGAATCGAGGGTGAGTCGGTTCGAGTATACTAATCCAATTAGCATACCTATAACATGTGCTCCCACTAACCATTAGTGTTCGACAGGCACTCTCCATGTCAAAGAACACGTCATACAAGTCCTCACATAAACTTAACGCCCAGTCAAGTTTCATTGACTTGCGAACGATTAAGTATTTGAGCTATAACCTTTCCAGTGCCGACCCCCTTATCCAATAAGGAGTGGAACGTTTTGCTCTCAAATATACGGACTAGTTTCTATATGTTTATTTACGAGTTAGGAATGCCAGTAACTACGAGTAAATAAAGAAACATTCATTTGCCATATATAAATGGTTTACATAATTACAAGTACAATGCCTGTTGGGATTCGGTGCCTAAAACGAAGGCCCAGCGGAAGCGGTAAAACGAAAATTAATTCGATCCGAATCCCTACGAGGATCGATCGAGCTACGTATATACGAATATCAAAAACGAAAAGCAAGAGTCGTAAGAAACTAACCCTCGAAGTCCGTTGATTAAATGGAAACCTTCTCTTGAGCTATTCCCCAAGCTTTAGTTTGATCTCTACGAGTTCAATCCGCTCCAAGCCCTTGAACGATCCAACGCCGAAAACACCGCGTCTCTACTTGCCACGCGCCGGAAAAACGACCGGAACAACAACACTTGATTAACCTCTAAGGTTACGGCTAGAATCAAGTGGTGAAGCTCTTGTTATTACACTCTAAGTGTATAATATATCTCTCTTAATGTATCTTGAATTTTCTCCAAGAAAACTCAAGAATAAAAGTGAAGAAGAAGATGAAGATGAAGACTTGAGAAAATGATTTTTCTCTCTCTCTCCTTCAAAGCTCACGGCTGGAATTAAGCTCTCACAAGTGAGAGTTTTTTTCTCCACTTATATTCTTATTCAACTCCCCATGATATCCTACTTTAGACAATATCACCAAGGTGTGATATTTGTCCCCTTGTCTTGGTCACTAGTCCACCATCCTAGAAAGTGTAGACCAAGACAAAGTAAGGGAGTAGGTGATGGGGTGGCCATCTAGAAGGAATCGGATGAGTTCGATTCGTTTCGGACTCCCGGAGTCCAAACAGATAAACTCCTATTCCGTTCCGATGTATTTGTGTCGATTAATTAATCCAATCAATTAATCACATTAAATACATAATAATATAATTAATTTCTCCAAGAAATAATTATATTCACGAATTAAATTAATCACCCAGTAATTTATTTAATCCATTAGGCCGTAAATCAATTTATCCAATAAATCGATTTAGACATCCAATGTCCCAAATTAGATATCCAATATCTAATATTTATAATGAGAGATTAAGCTCGATTCATTCCGTCAATCCTAATGCGCGACTCGGTAGGTCCGTCTCGATCGGCAATGGGAGGAACCAAAGTAGTAGCACCACCTAGCCGGCTGGCGGCCTACACTGTACCCTGGCGAGAACGAATGATTGGGATCATTCAAGATCCATTCAGTCGTGAATAACAGTAATCGTATAAACCCTTCTTGCAATTGTCCCGATCAAGTATGAGGGTCACGGTCGGTCAAACCCTATCTGTACTTGACGCTATGCATGCGTTAATGCAAATCGAGATCATCGAGCTGTCGTGTATCTAATACAACTGGCTCCAATGCTTTGGCCAAAGACTTATGATCTCATCTGCCAATAACCGCATAGGACATATAACCCGCTCACTAACGGGAGAAAGAATTCTATCTTGGTATTCAGTAGGACCTGCTACTTGCCCGTCAAGATGCACGTCGAGGTTGACCCCCGCCTTCCGGTTTACAGGGTCGAACTACTCTAATGAAAATCTTGACGTCACACGCACATCCCTACTAAATCCTCAAGTCGAAGGTTCACGAATACCTATCACAACCTTTCGATTCCGTCATTGACTGTCCCGGAGTGAAATCCATGTGACGAATCGAGGGTGAGTCGGTTCGAGTATACTAATCTAATTAGCATACCTATAACGTGTGCTCCCACTAACTATTAGTGTTAGTCAGGCACTCTCCATGTCAAAGATCTCGTCATACATGTCTTTACTTAAACTTAACGCCAAGTCAATTTTCATCGATGTGCTTACGATTAAGTATTTGATCTATAAACCTTTCCTGTGCCGACCCCTTATCCAATAAGGAGTGGAACGTTTTGCTCTCAAATACACGGACTAGTTTCTATATATTTATTTACGAGTTAGGAATGCCGGTAACTACCGGTAAATAAAGAAACAATCATTTGCCTTATATAAATGGTTTACATAATTACAAGTACAATGCCCTCACTCAACAACCTCCGAGTGGCATTCGAGGGCATACTCCTAACAATCTCCCACTTGCACTCAATGCCACACACTATGGTATCTAATACCCATGTTCTCCAGATGACGCTCCAAGCTAGTCCGAGATAGTGGCTTAGTCGGTGGATCGCGACGTTGTCGGCCGAGTCTACTCTATGCGGACAATGTATCCCTTGCGAACAAATTCTCTTACGAGATGATACTTCCTCTCAATATGTTTGGTGTTGTTGTGAAACCTCGGCTCCTTGGCTGCGCTACGGCTCCGTCGTTGTCGCAGATGCAGGAACAGGCAACTCAGACATGGTATCACTTGAAGTTCTCCCGAAACTTCTTAATCCGTAACCCTTCCTTGGAAGCCTCCGAGGCCGCTTGATACTCACCTGACAGTGGAATCGGCGGTCGCGCTTTGCTTGGCACTACGCCAAGATACTGCTCCTCCATTAAGAGTAAATATGTAGCGAGAGTGGACATCGAGTCGTCCTTCGGTCCTTGGAAGTCCGAATCGGTGAATCCCACCACATCCAATTCTCCACCACCATACATCGTAACCATATCTCTAGTCCTTCTCAAGTACTTGAGAACGTTCTTTACGGCAGTCCAATGTTCCCTACCCAGGTTTGCCTGAAACCTACTCACCACGCTTACGGCATGCGCAATGTCGTCTTGTACACAACATAGCATACATAAGGCTACCCACGGCCGAAGCATATGGTATATTACTCATTTCCTTTCGTTGTTCCTCATTTTGAGGACACATCTTCAAGGTGAGTTTTATTCCATGTCGCATCGGTAGGAACCCTCTTTTAGAATCATCCATCTTAAATCGCTTTAAGATTTTATCTATATAGAGGGCTTGGGAAAGACCTATTGTTCTCTTCGCTCTATCCCGGTAGAGTCGAATACCAAGAATATAGGTAGCTTCTCCCAAGTCTTTCATGGAGAAATTACTCAAAGCCAAGCTTTCATAATCGAGCATTCCCACATCATTTCCTATTAGTAGAATGTCATCTACATATAGTACTAAGAATGCGATCTTGCTCCCACTAACCCTCTTGTATACACAAGGTTCCTCTTCATTTTGCACGAAGTCAAACTCTTTGTTGCCTCGTCAAAACGAAGATTCCAACTACGCGACGCTTGCTTGATCCATAAATGGAACGTGAAGCTTGCACACTTTACGAATATCGACTTCGGACACAAAGCCTTTAGGCTGCTCCATATAGATTTCCTCCTCGAGGAATCCATTAAGGAAAGCCGTCTTTACGTCCATTTGCCATATCTCATAATCGTGGTAGCGGCTATAGCAAGCATCATGCGAATAGACTTGATCATGGCTACGGGCGAGAAGGTATCGTGGTAATCGATTCCTTCCTTGCAGGTATAACCCTTTGCCACTAGCACGGCCTTATAGGCGTCAACCTTGCCATCACCATCGGTCTTTCTCTTGTAGATCCACTTGTTCCCAATAGGCACTATGCCCTTGGGGCGGTCTACTAGAGTCCGACACTGATTGACATGCATCGAGTCTATCTCGGCTTCCATAGCTTCACGCCATTTCGCGGAGTCTACATCCACCATCGCTTGGTCATAGGTCGTCGGTCGGTCTCTTGGCTATCACTTGGAACCTCATGGAGACCCGGCTCCTCCAAGTGCACAAGCCCATACCTCTCGAGTAAATGAGACACCCTACTAGACCTACGAGGTGGTTGTACTTGTGTTTGAAAGTTCGGTTCAGTTTCTTGCAGTGTCTCTCGAGAAGTTTCACCGTATTCTTCTAAAGAAATACTTCTACTGCTCCGCCTTCTGAATGAACTCATCTTCCAGAAGTGTGCTTGTAAAGCAACAACGATCCTTCGATCTTCGGGCATGTAGAATAGATATCCCATCGTCCCAGGCACGGGAATCCTATGAAACGTCCCTTCGCACCTAGCTTCCAACTTTTCCACCTTAGTCTTCTTGACATAGGCGGGACATCCCCAAATCCTAATATGATTAAGACTTGGTTTCCTTCTCTCCCACATCTCATGTGGAGTTTTAGGAAACGGTTTGGAAGGACATCTATTCAAGATATACGCGGCGATCGAGTGCATACCCCACGAGTAAATCGGCAAGTCGGTATAGCCCGGCATGGAACGGACCATGTTCAATAGGGTCCGGTTCCTTCTTCGACACACCATTTAAGCGAGGAGTACTGGAGGTGTTAGTTGTGAAACTATTCCATGTTCCTTAAGGAACTCGTCAAACTCCGTACTCATATACTCGCCACCTCGGTCGACCGAAGTGCTTTGATATGATTACCGGTTTGTTTCTCGACTAGGGCCTTGAATTCTGGAATTTCTCAAAGGCCTCGGATTTATGTTTCATTAAGTATACATAACCATACCTAGTATGATCATCGTAAACGTAATGAAATATTGATATCCGTCACGTCTTTGCTTCTAAAGCACCACATACGTCGGTATGGATTAATCCCGATTTATCGGCGGCTCTTTCAAAAGTCCTGTGAAGGGGACTTAGTCATTTTGCCTTTAAGGCAAGATTCACAAGTAGGAAAGGGATCCGATCCCAATGGACCCATAAGTCCATCTTTTTCCATCTTGTAAACCTTGGTCGACCAACATGACCAAGTCTAAGATGCCATTTCAAAACTTGATTGGTTTCATCCCTACCACGTTTTCTAGTCATAGTATTCACAACTACTTTGTTCTTTGAGATTTAGATGATACAATCCATTCAACAATGTAGCGGTACCCACTAGTTTATTTCTAAAATAAATTTTGCAGAACCATCACCAATGAAAAATGAAAAGCCTTTTCGGTCCATGACCGGAATGGATACAATGTTTTTGTGCCCCTTGGGCAAAACAAGTACATCTTCTAAAGTCAAAACAAAGCCGGATTCTAAACCCAAAAGAAGTGATCCTATGTCGGTCGCCTCGACACTATGCCCGCTCCGATTGTGATCATAACTTCTCCGGCTCAAGCTTCCTACTTTGTTCCAGATCACGATTCACGGTACAAATATGAGAACTAGCACGAGAATCCAGATCCGGGAAGTAGAAAATACGATGAGAACAATTTGTTTCCAAAACTAAAAGTTACGTACAGAAGTGCCATGAAGAATCGGACAGTCTCTAGCCCGGTGGCCCACTCACCGCACTTGAGACAAGTATCCTTTTCTTCTTGTTCTTCTAACCATTGGGGCCTTGCCCTTACCCTTAAGGTCCTTAGCTTGTGGTCAGTCTGCTTCTTGGTCTTTTTCTTCTTATTCTTAGACCTCCGAGGTCCAAGAAATCACAAGCGAGACTCCTTCATCCGCGAGTCTTCATTTGAGGCGAGCGGTCACAAGTTTGTTCATTAGCTTGACTAAATTACATGCAATCTCATTGCGGTTGAAGTTCATAACAAACCGTGAGAAGGAATCGGGGAGAGACTGTAGGATAAGGTCGTTTGGAGAGAAGTATCCATTTTAAAATCAAGAGCCTCCAATCTCTCGATCATGGATATCATTTTGAGGACGTGTTCCCAACCTTCTCACCTTCCTTCATCCTTGCACCGAGCTTGCTTGGATATCTCATATCTAGCAGATTCACTTGTGCTCACCATAAAGCTCGGTTAAGTGAGATAGAATCGCCAGCGTAAGTCATTTTCTCATGAGCTCTCAAGCTCATTAGACATGGAAGCCATCATATAAGCACGGACTTTCACGTCATCCTTAACCCACTTTTCGTGGTTTTCAATCTCTTCTGATTGGCTCGAGTCCGCATAGGAGGCGCCGGAATGTCCGTCTCCAAGACGTATCCTGCCTCTATACCGAGGACAATCATCGACATGGAGCCAATCCACAAAGTTAGGTCCCATTAAGGTGTTCTTTTCGAGTAGAATTGCGAGTGGATTCATTGTCATATTGAGTTATGTCTGCATTAAGTATAACAGATTAATTAGTGACTTGTTATATTATGATCTGAGTATAGAATTAAGGTCCTTTCTATTCTTGTTACCCAGCTCCCACTATTTTTATCGGAATAACACACTCCCATGTGAAATCCGAAGTATCGTCGCTCTACTTCATAGTGGTGATCGAGTTCTTTATAAATCTTAATAGAGGGCAACCGAGCAGTTTCTAGTCTATTAATTTTCATAAAGTGGTGTCCAACACCAACCCATCTAATGGATGATTCGATCTTCTTTTTCCCCTTGTTCACTCCCCTCAACCTATACGGTTTCTATGGTTCGTGAACAAGTTAAGTTTATACCATCGACACAAATCAATTTCACAATTGAATCTTATCCGCAACCTATCGGTTTCTAGGGATAAAATTTGCTCCAACCGAAGGCATCCAATGCGCTCCCGGTAATTTATCCGTCCTCCCCGAACGACTACCCCGATAACTCGGAAGCATAGCACATCCGGTTTGGATTTCAATTTCCTGAAAACTCGATGGAGGGAAGGAAAACCTTGAAACCTTATAAACTTAATTATTTGTTGTGGGAGAATTATCGCGATTAACGTTACACTTTGCACATTAATCGTTTAAGCGCGTTTGTGGCATTCATACAATATGAAACAACCAATCACAACCTAGTTGCTACCAACATGTGGTTCATGGACCGTTCCTAGAAAACAAAAACTCCGTAATCTAATTACAAGTCTTCGTCTTGAATCTTCGTCTTCTCGAAATGGATCTTCCTCCGGTCTTCGTCATTACATATAAATTTTACATTGAAAATTGCATCCTAGATACAAATTTTTCTAGTAAAATAAATAGGCTCAAAACGGCCTTTACAACCCAATCGAATAAAACGAACGATTCAAAACTAAGTCCACGAACCACATCCCCATTCAAAAGCATTCATCAATAAATTCTAATTTAATTGAAAGCGTAGAGATACATTGATCCAATCAACAATACGAACCGATCCAATCGATTCACACAATCGGTAATGTAATAACGCTCAAAATAATTCTCGACCATAAATATTCCAATTAATCAAATTTCCCTTATAAAATGAAATACCATAAATCATTTTAATCATATTAAATCCAATTTAACATGCGGGAGATTAATTTTTAAGAATACACGGAAAAATCGAGCCGGGTGAAAACGGCCGGCATGGCCGAGTCACCCTCGGCCTTACCGGCAATACTCCCGGCTTGGCCGAGTCACCCTCGGAAGATGCCGGCCAGACACGACCGAGTCACCCAGACACGGTCGGGTCGCTCAGCGATGACTTGGCAGATCGTTGACACGACCGTGTCACCCAGACACGGCCGAGTCACTTTCGGCGACACGCCCGTGTCTCCGGACACTGGAGTCTGTGCAGCGTGGCGAGCCACCACATCGGACACGACCGTGTCACCAGACACGGCCGAGTCATCCTCGCCAAAATACCCTTTTTGTCCAAAAAGTCGTCCGACGACGATTCGGCTAGATTTTCGATAGGATATCCAATATCAATATTTTCCGACTTTCATATCTTCAATATAAATCATATTTCCCGAAATTTAAGATTTATATTTAGACATAAACTTACGAAAAATACAATTATTACGAACGAAAAACATATACCACGATTATGACTAAAATGATTCCAAATCATTCACCATTTAATCGAGCATTCCAAATGCCAATATCGTATACGATCGCAAGACCTACGCTCCGATACCACCGTTGGGATTCGGTGCCTAAAACGAAGGCCCGGGAAGCGTAAAACGAAAATTAATTCGATCCGAATCCCTACGAGGATCGATCGAGCTACGTATATACGAATATCAAAAACGAAAAGCAAGAGTCGTAAGAAACTAACCCTCGAAGTCCGTTGATTAAATGGAAACCTTCTCTTGAGCTATTCCCCAAGCTTTAGTTTGATCTCTACGAGTTCAATCCGCTCCAAGCCCTTGAACGATCCAACGCCGAAAACACCGCGTCTCTACTTGCCACGCGCCGAAAAACGACTGAACAACAACACTTGATTAACCTCTAAGGTTACGGCTAGAATCAAGTGGTGAAGCTCTTGTTATTACACTCTAAGTGTATAATATATCTCTCTTAATGTATCTTGAATTTTCTCCAAGAAAACTCAAGAATAAAAGTGAAGAAGAAGATGAAGATGAAGACTTGAGAAAATGATTTTTCTCTCTCTCTCCTTCAAAGCTCACGGCTGGAATTAAGCTCTCACAAGTGAGAGTTTTTTTCTCCACTTATATTCTTATTCAACTCCCCATGATATCCTACTTTAGACAATATCACCAAGGTGTGATATTTGTCCCCTTGTCTTGGTCACTAGTCCACCATCCTAGAAAGTGTAGACCAAGACAAAGTAAGGGAGTAGGTGATGGGGTGGCCATCTAGAAGGAATCGGATGAGTTCGATTCGCTTCGACTCCTGAGTCCAAACAGATAAACTCCTATTCCGTTCCGATGTATTTGTGTCGATTAATTAATCCAATCAATTAATCACATTAAATACATAATAATATAATTAATTTCTCCAAGAAATAATTATATTCACGAATTAAATTAATCACCCAGTAATTTATTTAATCCATTAGGCCGTAAATCAATTTATCCAATAAATCGATTTAGACATCCAATGTCCCAAATTAGATATCCAATATCTAATATTTATAATGAGAGATTAAGCTCGATTCATTCCGTCGTCAATCCTAATGCGCGACTCGGTAGGTCCGTCTCGATCGGCAATGGGAGGAACCAAAGAGTAGTAGCACCACCTAGCCACTGGCGGCCTACACTGCACTTAATCGAGAACGAATGATTGGGATCATTCAAGAACCATTCTCGTGAATACCAAGAACGTATAAACCCTTCTTTCAAATGTCCCGATCAAGTTTTAGGGTCACGGTCGACCAAACCCTATCTGCACTTGACGCTACGCATGCGTTAATGCAAATCGAGATCATCGAGTCAGCCGTGTATCTAATACAACTGGCTCCAATGCTTTGGCCAAAGACTTATGATCTCATCTCGCGATAACCGCATAGGACATATAACCCGCTCACTAACGGGAGAAAGAATTCTATCTTGGTATTCAAGGACTGCTACTTGCCCGTCAAGATGCACGTCGAGGTTGACCCCGCCTTCCGGTTTACGTGGTCGAACTACTCTAATGAAAATCTTGACGTCACACGCACATCCCTCCAAACGCCTCAAGTCGAAGGTTCACGAATACCTATCACAACCTTTCGATTCCGTCATTGATCGTCCGGAGTGAAATCCATGTGACGAATCGAGGTGAGTCGGTTCGAGTATACTAATCTAATTAGCATACCTATAACGTGTGCTCCCACTAACTATTAGTGTTCGGTGCACTCTCCATGTCAAAGAACACGTCATACAAGTCTTTACATAAACTTAACGCCTACCAAGTTTCATCGACTTGCGAACGATTAAGTATTTGAGCTATAAACCTTTCCAAAGGCGACCCCTTATCCAATAAGGAGTGGAACGTTTTGCTCTCAAATACACGGACTAGTTTCTATATGTTTATTTACGAGTTAGGAATGCCAGTAACTACCAGTAAATAAAGAAACAATCATTTGCCTTATATAAATGGTTTACATAATTACAAGTACAATGCCCTCACTCAACAACCTCTGAGTGGCATTCGAGGGCATACTCCTAACAATGCCCTCATTCGAGGGCATACTTCTAACACTAGGCTCATAATGTTCCTTTGGATTTGGATTTAAGGTTCACGAGGTTCCTAGAGGACTAGACTCATAAAGTTCCTTGAGACTCGAATTAAATATTCATGAGGTTCCTAGAGGACTGGGCTCATGAAGTTCCTTTGGATTTGGATTTAACATTCACGAGGTTCCTAGAGGACTAGGTTCATGAAGTTCCTTGAGACTCGATTTAAATGTTCATGAGTTTCCTATAGGACTGGGCTCATGAAGTTCCTTTCGATTTGGATTTAAGGTTCGTGAGGTTCCTAGAGGACTAGGTTCATGAAGTTTCTTTTAACTTGGATTTAAGGTTCATGAGGTTCATAGAGGACTAGGCTGATGAGGTTCCTTCGGATTTAGATTAAAGCTTCACGAGGTTCCTAAAGGACTAGGCTCTTGAAGTTCCTTTTGATTTGGATTTAAGGTTCATGAGTTTCCTAGAGGACTAGGCTCATGAGGTTCCTTCGGATTTGGAATAATGGTTCATGAGGTCCCTAAAGGACTGGGCTCATGAAGTTCCTTTGAATTTGGATTTAAGGTTCATGAAGTTCCTAGAGGACTATGCTCATGAAGTTCCTTTGGATTTGGATTAAAGCTTCACGAGGGTCCTAGGGGACTGGGCTCATGAAGTCCCTTGGATTTGGATTTAAGGTTCATGAGGTTCCTAGAGGATTGGGCTCATGAAGTTCCTTTGGATTTGGATTAAAGGTTCATGAGGTTCCTAGAGAACTGGACTCATGAATTTCCTTTTAGATTTCGATTTAAGGTTCATGAGTTTCCTAGAGGACTGGGCTCATGGATCTGGATTTAAGGTTCAAGAGGTTCCTAGAGGACTAGGCTCATGAGGTTCCTTCGTATTTGGAATAAAAGTTCATGAGGTCCCTAAAGGACTGTGCTCATGAAGTTCCTTTGGATTTGGATTTAAGGTTCCCGGAACATCAAGAGGTTCCCATAGGACTAGGCTCATGAAGTTCCTTTGAATTTGGATTTAAGGTTCATGAAGTTCCTCGAGGACTAGGCTCATGAAGTTCCCTTGGATTTGGATTTAAGGTTCATGAGGTTCCTAGCGGATTAGGCTTATGAAGTTCCTTCGGATTTGGATTAAAGGTTCATGAGGTTCCTAGAGAACTGGGCACATGAAGTTCCTTTGGATTTGGATTTATGGTTCATGAGGTTCCCAGATGACTAGGTTCATAATGTTCCTTTGGATTTGGATTTAAGGTTCACGAGGTTCCTAGAGGACTAGGCTCATGAAGTTCCTTGAGACTCGAATTAAATGTTCATGAGGTTCCCAGAGGATTGGGCTCATGAAGTTCATTTGGATTTGGATTTAAGGTTCGTGAGGTTCCTATAGGACTATGTTCGTGAAGTTCCTTTTGACATGGATTTAAGGTTCATGAGGTTCCTAGAGGACTGGGCTCATGAGGTTCCTTTAGATTTGGATTTAAGGTTAATGAGGTTCCTAGAGAACTGAACTCGTGAAGTTCCTTTTGGATTTCGATTTAAGTTTCATGAGTTTCCTAGAGGACTGGGCTCATGAAATTCCTTTGGATTTGGATTTAAGGTTCAGGAGGTCCCTAAAGGACTGTGCTCATAAAGTTCCTTTGGATTTGGATTTAAAGTTCCCGGAACTTCATGAGGTTCCCATAGGACTAGGCTAATGAAGTTTCTTTGATTTGGATTTAAGGTTTATGAAGTTCCCAGAGGACTAGGCTCATGAATTTCCTTCGTATTTGGATTAAAGCTTCACGAGGTTCCTCGAGGACTAGGCTCATGAAAGTTCCCTTGGATTTGGATTTAAGGTTCATGAGGTTCCTAGAGGATTGGTCTCATAAAGTTTCTTCGGATTTGGATTAAAGGTTCATGAGGTTCCTAGAGGACTGGGCTCATGAAGTTCCTTTGGATTTGGATTTACGGTTCATGAGGTTCCCGGAGGACTAGGTTCATAATGTTCCTTTGGATTTGGATTTTAGGATCACGAGGTTTCTAGAGGACTAGGTTCATGAAGTTCCTTGAGACTCGAATTAAATGTTCATGAGGTTCCTAGAGGACTGGGATCATGAAGTTCCTTTGGATTTGGATTTAAGGTTCGTGAGGTTCCTAGAGGACTAGGTTCGTGAAGTTTCTTTTGACTTGGATTTAAGGTTCATGAGGTTCATAGAGGACTACGCTCATGAGGTTCCTTCGGATTTGTAATAAAGGTTCATGAGGTCCCTAAAGGACTGGGCTCGTGAAGTTCCTTTGGATTTGGATTTAAGGTTCCAGGAACTTCATGAGGTTCCCATAGGACTAGACTCATGAAGTTCCTTTAAATTTGGATTTAAGGTTCATGAAGTTCCTAGAGGACTAGGCTTATGAATATGGATTAAAGCTTCACGATGTTCCTAAAGGACTAGGCTCGTGAAGTTCCTTTTGATTTGGATTAAAGGTTCATGAGGTTCCTAGAGGACTAGGCTCATGAGGTTCCTTCGGATTTGGAATAATGGTTTATGAGGTCCCTTAAGGACTGGGCTCATGAAGTTCCTTTGAATTTGGATTTAAGGTTCATGAAGTTCCTAGAGGACTAGGCTCATGAAGTTCCTTCGGATTTGGATTAAAGCTTCACGAGGTTCCTAGGGGACTGGGCTCATGAAAAGTCCCTTGGATTTGGATTTAAGGTTCATGAGGTTCCTAGAGGATTGGGTTCATGAAGTTCCTTTGGATTTGGATTTACGGTTCATTAGGTTCCCAAAGGACTAGGCTCATAATGTTCCTTTGTATTTGGATCTAAGGTTCACGAGGTTTCTAGAGGACTAGGCTCATGAAGTTTCTTGAGAATCGAATTAAATGTTCATGAGGTTCCTAGAGGACTGGGCTCATGAAGTTCCTTTGGATTTGAATTTAAGGTTCGTGAGGTTCCTATAGGACTAGGTTCGTGAAGTTCCTTTTGACTTGAATTTAAGGTTCATGAGGTTCATAGAGGACTAGGCTCATGAGGTTCCTT
Organism: Orobanche coerulescens; assembly: GCA_033398695.1. Classification (NCBI taxonomy): domain Eukaryota; kingdom Viridiplantae; phylum Streptophyta; class Magnoliopsida; order Lamiales; family Orobanchaceae; genus Orobanche; species Orobanche coerulescens. The sequence continues at coordinate 119,629,548 of CM065803.1, forward strand.
TGGATTTGTAATAAAGGTTCATGAGGTCCCTAAAGGACTGTGCTCATGAAGTTCCTTTGGATTTGGATTTAAGGTTACTGGAACTTCATGAGGTTCCCATAGGACTAGGCTCATGAAGTTCCTTTGAATTTAGATTTAAGGTTCATGAAGTTCCTCGAGGAGTAGGCTCATGAATTGCCCTTGGATTTGGATTTAAGGTTCATGAGGTTCCTAGAGGATTAGGCTCATGAAGTTCCTTCGGATTTGGATTAAAGGTTCATGAGGTTCCTAGAGGACTGGGCACATGAAGTTCCTTTAGATTTGGATTTATGTTTCATGAGGTTCCCAGAGGACTAGGCTCATGAAGTTCCTTGAGACTCGAATTAAATGTTCATGAGGTTCCTAGAGGATTGGGCTCATGAAGTTCCTTTGGATTTGGATTTAAGGTTCGTGAGGTTCCTATAGGACTATGTTCGTGAAGTTCCTTTTGACTTGGATTTAAGGTTCATGAGGTTCCTAGAGGACTTGGCTCATGAGGTTCCTTTACATTTGGATTTAAGGTTAATGAGGTTCCTAGAGAACTGGACTCATGAAGTTCCTTTTGGATTTCGATTTAAGTTTCATGAGTTTCCTCGAGGACTGGGCTCATGAAATTCCTTTGGATTTGGATTTAAGGTTCATGGGGTCCCTAAAGGACTGTGCTCATAAAGTTCCTTTGGATTTGGATTTAAGGTTCCCGGAACTTCATGAGGTTCCCCTAGGACTAGGCTCATGAAGTTCCTTTGAATTTGGATTTAAGGTTTATGAAGTTCCTAGAGGACTAGGCTCATGAATTTCCTTCGTATTTGGATTAAAGCTTCACGAGGTTCCTCGAGGACTAGGCTCATGAAAAGTTCCCTTGGATTTGGATTTAAGGTTCATGAGGTTCCTAGAGGATTGGGCTCATGAAGTTCCTTCGGATTTGGATTAAAGGCTCATGAGGTTACTAGAGGACTGGGCTCATGAAGTTTCTTTGGATTTGGATTTACGGTTCATGAGGTTCCTGGAGGACTAGGCTCATAGTGTTCCTTTGGATTTGGATTAAAGCTTCACGATGTTCCTAAAGGACTAGGCTCGTGAAGTTCCTTTTGATTTGGATTTAAGGTTCATGAGGTTCCTAGAGGACTAGGCTCATGAGGTTCCTTCGGACTTGGAATAATGGTTTATGAGGTCCCTAAAGGACTGGGCTCATGAAGTTCCTTTGAATTTAGATTTAAGGTTCATGAAGTTCCTAGAGGACTAGGCTCATGAAGTTCCTTCGGATTTGTATAAAAGCTTCACGAGGTTCCTAGGGGAGTGGGCTCATGAAAAGTCCCTTGGATTTGGATTTAAGGTTCATGAGGTTCCTAGAGGATTGGGCTCATGAAGTTCCCTTGGATTTGGATTTATGGTTCATTAGGTTCCCAAAGGACTAGGCTCATAATGTTCCTTTGTATTTGGATCTAAGGTTCACGAGGTTCCTAGAGGACTAGGCTCATGAAGTTCCTTGAGACTCGAATTAAATGTTCATGAGGTTCCTAGAGGATTGGGCTCACGAAGTTCCTTTGGATTTGAATTTAAGGTTCGTGAGGTTCCTAGAGGACTAGGTTCGTGAAGTTCCTTTTGACTTGAATTTAAGGTTCATGAGGTTCATAGAGGACTAGGCTCATGAGGTTCCTTTGGATTTGTAATAAAGGTTCATGAGGTCCCTAAAGGACTGGGCTCATGAAGTTCCTTTGTATTTGGATTTAAGGTTCCAGGAGCTTCATGAGGTTCCCATAGGACTAGGCTCATGAAGTTCCTTTGAATTTAGATTTAAGGTTCATGAAGTTCCTATAGGACTAGGCTTATGAAGTTCCTTCGGATTTGAATTAAAGCTTCACGAGGTTCCTAGAGAACTGGACTCATGAAGTTCCTTTTGGATTTCAATTTAAGGTTCATGAGTTTCCTAGAGGACTGGGCTCATGAAATTCCTTTGGATCTGGATTTAAGGTTCAGGAGGTTCCTAGAGGACTAGGCTCATGAGGTTCCTTCGTATTTGGAATAAAGGTTCATGAGGTCCCTGAGGGACTGTGCTGATGAAGTTCCTTTGAATTTGGATTTAAGGTTTATGAAGTTCCTAGAGGACTAGGCTCATGAAGTTCCTTCGGATTTGGATTAAAGCTTCACGAGGTTCCGCGAGGACTGGGCTCATGAAAAGTTCCATTTGATTTGGATTTAAGGTTCATGAGGTTCCTAGAGGATTTGGCTCATGAAGTTCCTTCGGATTTGGATTAAAGGTTCATGTGGTTCCTAGAGGACTGGGCTCATGAAGTTCCTTGGAATTTGGATTTACGGTTCATGAGGTTCCCGAAGGACTAGGCTCATAATGTTCCTTTTTGGATTTGGATTTAAGGTTCACGAAGTTCCTAGAGGACTAGGTTCATGAAGTTCCTTGAGACTCGAGTTAAATGTTCATGAGGTTCCTAGAGCAATGGGCTCATGAAGTGCCTTTGGATTTGGATTTAAGGTTCGTGAGGTTCCTAGAGGACTAGGTTCGTGAAATTTCTTTTGACTTGGATTTAAGGTTCATGAGGTTCATAGAGGACTAGGCTCATGAGGTCCTTAGGATTTGTAATAAAGGTTCATGAGGTCCCTAAAAGACTGGGATCGTGAAGTTCCTTTGGATTTGGATTTAAGGTTCTAGGAACTTCATGAGGTTCCCATAGGACTAGGCTCATGAAGTTCCTTTGAATTTGGATTTAAGGATCATGAAGTTCCTATAGGAGTAGGCTTATGAAGTTCGTTCGTATTTGGATTAAAGTTTCACGAGGTTCCTAAAGGACTAGGCTCGTGAAGTTCCTTTTGATTTAGATTTAAGGTTCATGATGTTCCTAGAGGACTAGGCTCATGAGGTTCCTTCGGATTTGGAATAATGGTTCATGAGGTCCCTAAAGGACTGGGCTCATGAAGTTCCTTTGAATTTGGATTTAAGGTTCATGAAATTCCTAGTGGACTAGGCTCATGAAGTTCCTTCGGATTTGGATTAAAGGTTCACGAGGTTCCTAGGGGACTGGGCTCATGAAGTCCCTTATATTTGGATTTAAGCTTCATGACGTTCCTAGAGGATTGGGCTCATGAAGTTCCTTCGGATTTGGATTAAAGGTTCATGAGGTTCCTAGAGGACTGGGCTCATGAAGTTCCTTTGAATTTAGATTTACGGTTCATTAGGTTCCCAAAGGACTAGGCTCATAATGTTCCTTTGGATTTGGATCTAAGGTTCACGAGGTTCCTAGAGGACTAGGCTCATGAAGTTCCTTGAGACTCGAATTAAATGTTCCTGAGGTTCCTAGATGACTGGGCCCATGAAGTTCCTTTGGATTTGAATTTATGGTTCGTGAGGTTCCTAGAGGACTATGTACTTGAAGTTCCTTTTGACTTAGATTTAAGGTTAATGAGGTTCATGGAGGACTAGGCTCATGAGGTTCCTTCGGATTTGTAATAAAGGTTCATGAGGTCCATAAAGGACTGGGCTCCTGAAGTTCCTTTGGATTTGGATTTAAGGTTCCAGGAACTTCATGAGGTTCCCACAGGACTAGGCTCATGAAGTTCCTTTAAATTTGGATTTAAGGTTCATGACGTTTCTAGAGGATTAGGCTTATGAAGTTCCTACGGATTTGAATTAAAGCTTCACGAGGTTCCTCGAGGACTAGGCTCATGAAAGTTCCATTGGATTTGGATTTAAGGTTCATGCGGTTCCTAGAGGATTGGGCTCATGAAGTTCCTTCGGATTTGGATTAAATGTTCATGAGGTTCCTAGAGGACTGGGCTCATGAAGTTCCTTTGGATTTGGATTTACGGTTCATGAGGTTCCCGGAGGACTAGGCTCATAATGTTCCTTTGGATTTGGATTTTAGGTTCACGAGGTTCCTAGAGGACTAGGTTCATGATGTTCCTTGAGACTCGAATTAAATGTTCATGAGGTTCTGAGAGTGGGCTCATGAAGTTCCTTTGGATTTGGATTTAAGGTCCGTGAGGTTCCTAGAGGACTAGGTTCGTGAAGTTTCTTTTGACTTGGATTTAAGGTTCATGAGGTTCATAGAGGACTAGGCTCATGAGGTTCCTTCGGATTTGTAATAAAGGTTCATGAGGTCCCTAAAGGACTGGGCTCGTGAAGTTCCTTTGGACTTGGATTTAAGGTTCCAGGAACTTCATGAGGTTCCCATAGTTCTAGACTCATGAAGTTCCTTTGAATTTGGATTTAAGGTTCATGAAGTTCCTAGAGGACTAGGCTTATGATGTTCCTTCGGATATGGATTAAAGCTTCACGATGTTCCTAAAGGACTAGGCTCGTGAAGTTCCTTTTGATTTGGATTTAAGGTTCATGAGGTTCCTAGAGGACTAGGCTCATGAGGTTCCTTCGGATTTGGAATAATGGTTTATGAGGTCCCTTAAGGACTGGGCTCATGAAGTTCCTTTGAATTTGGATTTAAGGTTCATGAAGTTCCTAGAGGACAAGGCTAATGAAGTTCCTTCGGATTTGGATTAAAGCTTCACGAGGTTCCTAGGGGACTGGGCTCATGAAAAGTCCCTTGGATTTGGATTTAAGGTTCATGAGGTTCCTAGAGGATTAGGCTCATGAAGTTCCTTTGGATTTGGATTTACGGTTCATTAGGTTTCCAAAGGACTAGGCTCATAATGTTCCTTTGTATTTGGATCTAAGGTTCACGAGGTTTCTAGAGGACTAGGCTCATGAAGTTTCTTGAGACTCGAATTAAATGTTCATGAGGGTCTAGAGGTGGGCTCATGAAGTTCCTTTGGATTTGAATTTAAGGTTCGTGAGGTTCCTATAGGACTAGGTTCGTGAAGTTCCTTTTGACTTGAATTTAAGGTTCATGAGGTTCACAGAGGACTAGGCTCATGAGGTTCCTTTGGATTTGTAATAAAGGTTCATGAGGTCCCTAAGGTGTGCTCATGAAGTTCCTTTGTATTTGGATTTAAGGTTCTGGAACTTCATGAGGTTCCCATAGGACTAGGCTTATGAAGTTCTTTTGAATTTAGATTTAAGGTTCATGAAGTTCCTCGAGGACTAGGCTCATGAAGTTCCCTTGGATTTGGAGTTAAGGTTCATGAGGTTCTAGAGGATTAGGCTCATGAAGTTCCTTCGGATTTGGATTAAAGGTTCATGAGGTTCCTAGATTTGGGCACATGAAGTTCCTTTAGATTTGGATTTATGGTTCATGAGGTTCCCAGAGGACTAGGCTCATAATGTTCCTTTGGATTTGGATTTAAGGTTCACGAGGTTCTAGAGGACTAGGCTCATGAAGTTCCTTGAGACTCGAATTAAATGTTCATGAGGTTCTAGAGGATTGGGCTCATGAAGTTCCTTTGGATTTGGATTTAAGGTTCGTGAGGTTCTATAGGACTATGTTCGTGAAGTTCCTTTTGACTTGGATTTAAGGTTCATGAGGTTCCTAGAGGAGTTGGCTCATGAGGTTCCTTTAGATTTGGATTTAAGGTTAATGAGGTTCCTAGAGAACTGGACTCATGAAGTTCCTTTTGGATTTCGATTTAAGTTTCATAAGTTTCCTAGATGACTGGGCCCATGAAGTTCCTTTGGATTTGAATTTATGGTTCGTGAGGTTCTAGAGGACTATGTACTTGAAGTTCCTTTTGACTTAGATTTAAGGTTAATGAGGTTCATGGAGGACTAGGCTCATGAGGTTCCTTGGATTTGTAATAAAGGTTCATGAGGTCCTTAAAGGACTGGGCTCTGAAGTTCCTTTGGATTTGGATTTAAGGTTCGGGAACTTCATGAGGTTCCCACGAGGACTAGGCTCATGAAGTTCCTTTAAATTTGGATTTAAGGTTCATGAAGTTTCTAGAGGATTAGGCTTATGAAGTTCCTACGGATTTGAATTAAAGCTTCACGAGGTTCCTTGAGGACTAGGCTCATGAAAGTTCCATTGGATTTGGATTTAAGGTTCATGCGGTTCTGAGGATTGGGCTCATGAAGTTCCTTGGATTTGGATTAAATGTTCATGAGGTTCTGAAGGTGGGCTCATGAAGTTCCTTTGGATTTGGATTTACGGTTCATGAGGTTCCTGAGGACTAGGCTCATAATGTTCCTTTGGATTTGGATTTTAGGTTCACGAGGTTCTAGAGGACTAGGTTCATGATGTTCCTTGAGACTCGAATTAAATGTTCATGAGGTTCCTAGAGGACTGGGCTCATGAAGTTCCTTTGGATTTGGATTTAAGGTCCGTGAGGTTCCTAGAGGACTAGGTTCGTGAAGTTTCTTTTGACTTGGATTTAAGGTTCATGAGGTTCATAGAGGACTGGGCTCATGAGGTTCCTTCGGATTTGTAATAAAGGTTCATGAGGTCCCTAAAGGACTGGGCTCGTGAAGTTCCTTTGGACTTGGATTTAAGGTTCCAGGAACTTCATGAGGTTCCCATAGGACTAGGCTCATGAAGTTCCTTTGAATTTGGATTTAAGGTTCATGAAGTTCCTAGAGGACTAGGCTTATGATGTTCCTTCGGATATGGATTAAAGCTTCACGATGTTCCTAAAGGACTAGGCTCGTGAAGTTCCTTTTGATTTGGATTTAAGGTTCATGAGGTTCCTAGAGGACTAGGCTCATGAGGTTCCTTCGGATTTGGAATAATGGTTTATGAGGTCCCTTAAGGACTGGGCTCATGAAGTTCCTTTGAATTTGGATTTAAGGTTCATGAAGTTCCTAGAGGACAAGGCTAATGAAGTTCCTTCGGATTTGGATTAAAGCTTCACGAGGTTCCTAGGGGACTGGGCTCATGAAAAGTCCCTTGGATTTGGATTTAAGGTTCATGAGGTTCCTAGAGGATTAGGCTCATGAAGTTCCTTTGGATTTGGATTTACGGTTCATTAGGTTCCCAAAGGACTAGGCTCATAATGTTCCTTTGTATTTGGATCTAAGGTTCACGAGGTTTCTAGAGGACTAGGCTCATGAAGTTTCTTGAGACTCGAATTAAATGTTCATGAGGGTCCTAGAGGACTGGGCTCATGAAGTTCCTTTGGATTTGAATTTAAGGTTCGTGAGGTTCCTATAGGACTAGGTTCGTGAAGTTCCTTTTGACTTGAATTTAAGGTTCATGAGGTTCACAGAGGACTAGGCTCATGAGGTTCCTTTGGATTTGTAATAAAGGTTCATGAGGTCCCTAAAGGACTGTGCTCATGAAGTTCCTTTGTATTTGGATTTAAGGTTCCTGGAACTTCATGAGGTTCCCATAGGACTAGGCTTATGAAGTTCTTTTGAATTTAGATTTAAGGTTCATGAAGTTCCTCGAGGTCTAGGCTCATGAAGTTCCCTTGGATTTGGAGTTAAGGTTCATGAGGTTCCTAGAGGATTAGGCTCATGAAGTTCCTTCGGATTTGGATTAAAGGTTCATGAGGTTCCTGAAGGATGGGCACATGAAGTTCCTTTAGATTTGGATTTATGGTTCATGAGGTTCCCGAGAGGACTAGGCTCATAATGTTCCTTTGGATTTGGATTTAAGGTTCACGAGGTTCCTAGAGGACTAGGCTCATGAAGTTCCTTGAGACTCGAATTAAATGTTCATGAGGTTCCTGAGGATTGGGCTCATGAAGTTCCTTTGGATTTGGATTTAAGGTTCGTGAGGTTCCTATAGGACTATGTTCGTGAAGTTCCTGTTGACGTGGATTTAAGGTTCATGAGGTTCCTAGAGGCGTTGGCTCATGTGGTTCCTTTGGATGTGGATTTAAGGTTAATGAGGTTCTGAAATGGACTCATGAAGTTCCTTTTGGATTTCGATTTAAGTTTCATAAGTTTCCTAGATGACTGGGCCCATGAAGTTCCTTTGGATTTGAATTTATGGTTCGTGAGGTTCCTAGAGGACTATGTACTTGAAGTTCCTTTTGACTTAGATTTAAGGTTAATGAGGTTCATGGAGGACTAGGCTCATGAGGTTCCTTCGGATTTGTAATAAAGGTTCATGAGGTCCTTAAGGTGGGCTCTGAAGTTCCTTTGGATTTGGATTTAAGGTTCCAGGAACTTCATGAGGTTCCCACAGGACTAGGCTCATGAAGTTCCTTTAAATTTGGATTTAAGGTTCATGAAGTTTCTAGAGGATTAGGCTTATGAAGTTCCTACGGATTTGAATTAAAGCTTCACGAGGTTCCTCGAGGACTAGGCTCATGAAAGTTCCATTGGATTTGGATTTAAGGTTCATGCGGTTCTAGAGGATTGGGCTCATGAAGTTCCTTCGGATTTGGATTAAATGTTCATGAGGTTCCTAGAGGACTGGGCTCATGAAGTTCCTTTGGATTTGGATTTACGGTTCATGAGGTTCCCGGAGGACTAGGCTCATAATGTTCCTTTGGATTTGTATTTTAGGTTCACGAGGTTCCTAGAGGACTAGGTTCATGATGTTCCTTGAGACTCGAATTAAATGTTCATGAGGTTCCTAGAGGACTGGGCTCATGAAGTTCCTTTGGATTTGGATTTAAGGTCCGTGAGGTTCCTAGAGGACTAGGTTCGTGAAGTTTCTTTTGACTTGGATTTAAGGTTCATGAGGTTCATAGAGGACTAGGCTCATGAGGTTCCTTCGGATTTGTAATAAAGGTTCATGAGGTCCCTAAAGGACTGGGCTCGTGAAGTTCCTTTGGACTTGGATTTAAGGTTCCAGGAACTTCATGAGGTTCCCATAGGACTAGGCTCATGAAGTTCCTTTGAATTTGGATTTAAGGTTCATGAAGTTCCTAGAGGATTAGGCTTATGAAGTTCCTACGGATTTGAATTAAAGCTTCACGAGGTTCCTCGAGGACTAGGCTCATGAAAGTTCCATTGGATTTGGATTTAAGGTTCATGCGGTTCCTAGAGGATTGGGCTCATGAAGTTCCTTCGGATTTGGATTAAATGTTCATGAGGTTCCTAGAGGACTGGGCTCATGAAGTTCCTTTGGATTTGGATTTACGGTTCATGAGGTTCCCGGAGGACTAGGCTCATAATGTTCCTTTGGATTTGGATTTTAGGTTCACCAGGTTCCTAGAGGACTAGGTTCATGATGTTCCTTGAGACTCGAATTAAATGTTCATGAGGTTCTGAAGGACTGGGCTCATGAAGTTCCTTTGGATTTGGATTTAAGGTCGTGAGGTTCTAGAGGACTAGGTTCGTGAAGTTTCTTTTGACTTGGATTTAAGGTTCATGAGGTTCATAGAGGACTAGGCTCATGAGGTTCCTTGGATTTGTAATAAAGGTTCATGAGGTCCCTAAAGGATCGGGCTCGTGAAGTTCCTTTGGACTTGGATTTAAGGTTCGGGAACTTCATGAGGTTCCCATAGTTCTAGACTCATGAAGTTCCTTTGAATTTGGATTTAAGGTTCATGAAGTTCCTAGAGGACTAGGCTTATGATGTTCCTTCGGATATGGATTAAAGCTTCACGATGTTCCTAAAGGACTAGGCTCGTGAAGTTCCTTTTGATTTGGATTTAAGGTTCATGAGGTTCCTAGAGGACTAGGCTCATGAGGTTCCTTCGGATTTGGAATAATGGTTTATGAGGTCCCTTAAGGACTGGGCTCATGAAGTTCCTTTGAATTTGGATTTAAGGTTCATGAAGTTCCTAGAGGACAAGGCTAATGAAGTTCCTTCGGATTTGGATTAAAGCTTCACGAGGTTCCTAGGGGACTGGGCTCATGAAAAGTCCCTTGGATTTGGATTTAAGGTTCATGAGGTTCCTAGAGGATTAGGCTCATGAAGTTCCTTTGGATTTGGATTTACGGTTCATTAGGTTTCCAAAGGACTAGGCTCATAATGTTCCTTTGTATTTGGATCTAAGGTTCACGAGGTTTCTAGAGGACTAGGCTCATGAAGTTTCTTGAGACTCGAATTAAATGTTCATGAGGGTCCTAGAGGACTGGGCTCATGAAGTTCCTTTGGATTTGAATTTAAGGTTCGTGAGGTTCCTATAGGACTAGGTTCGTGAAGTTCCTTTTGACTTGAATTTAAGGTTCATGAGGTTCACAGAGGACTAGGCTCATGAGGTTCCTTTGGATTTGTAATAAAGGTTCATGAGGTCCCTAAAGGACTGTGCTCATGAAGTTCCTTTGTATTTGGATTTAAGGTTCCTGGAACTTCATGAGGTTCCCATAGGACTAGGCTTATGAAGTTCTTTTGAATTTAGATTTAAGGTTCATGAAGTTCCTCGAGGACTAGGCTCATGAAGTTCCCTTGGATTTGGAGTTAAGGTTCATGAGGTTCCTAGAGGATTAGGCTCATGAAGTTCCTTCGGATTTGGATTAAAGGTTCATGAGGTTCCTAGAGGACTGGGCACATGAAGTTCCTTTAGATTTGGATTTATGGTTCATGAGGTTCCCAGAGGACTAGGCTCATAATGTTCCTTTGGATTTGGATTTAAGGTTCACGAGGTTCCTAGAGGACTAGGCTCATGAAGTTCCTTGAGACTCGAATTAAATGTTCATGAGGTTCCTAGAGGATTGGGCTCATGAAGTTCCTTTGGATTTGGATTTAAGGTTCGTGAGGTTCCTATAAGACTATGTTCGTGAAGTTCCTTTTGACTTGGATTTAAGGTTCATGAGGTTCCTAGAGGAGTTGGCTCATGAGGTTCCTTTAGATTTGGATTTAAGGTTAATGAGGTTCCTAGAGAACTGGACTCATGAAGTTCCTTTTGGATTTCGATTTAAGTTTCATAAGTTTCCTAGATGATGGGCCCATGAAGTTCCTTTGGATTTGAATTTATGGTTCGTGAGGTTCTGAGGACTATGTACTTGAAGTTCCTTTTGACTTAGATTTAAGGTTAATGAGGTTCATGGAGGACTAGGCTCATGAGGTTCCTTCGGATTTGTAATAAAGGTTCATGAGGTCCTTAAGTGGGCTCTGAAGTTCCTTTGGATTTGGATTTAAGGTTCGGGAACTTCATGAGGTTCCCACAGGACTAGGCTCAAGAAGTTCCATTAAATTTGGATTTAAGGTTCATGAAGTTTCTAGAGGATTAGGCTTATGAAGTTCTGATTTGAATTAAAGCTTCACGAGGTTCCTCGAGGACTAGGCTCATGAAAGTTCCATTGGATTTGGATTTAAGGTTCATGCGGTTCCTAGAGGATTGGGCTCATGAAGTTCCTTCGGATTTGGATTAAATGTTCATGAGGTTCCTAGAGGACTGGGCTCATGAAGTTCCTTTGGATTTGGATTTACGGTTCATGAGGTTCCCGGAGGACTAGGCTCATAATGTTCCTTTGGATTTGGATTTTAGGTTCACGAGGTTCCTAGAGGACTAGGTTCATGATGTTCCTTGAGACTCGAATTAAATGTTCATGAGGTTCCTAGAGGACTGGGCTCATGAAGTTCCTTTGGATTTGGATTTAAGGTCCGTGAGGTTCCTAGAGGACTAGGTTCGTGAAGTTTCTTTTGACTTGGATTTAAGGTTCATGAGGTTCATAGAGGACTAGGCTCATGAGGTTCCTTCGGATTTGTAATAAAGGTTCATGAGGTCCCTAAAGGACTGGGCTCGTGAAGTTCCTTTGGACTTGGATTTAAGGTTCCAGGAACTTCATGAGGTTCCCATAGGACTAGGCTCATGAAGTTCCTTTGAATTTGGATTTAAGGTTCATGAAGTTCCTAGAGGTCTAGGCTTATGATGTTCCTTCGGATATGGATTAAAGCTTCACGATGTTCCTAAAGGACTAGGCTCGTGAAGTTCCTTTTGATTTGGATTTAAGGTTCATGAGGTTCCTAGAGGACTAGGCTCATGAGGTTCCTTCGGATTTGGAATAATGGTTTATGAGGTCCCTTAAGGACTGGGCTCATGAAGTTCCTTTGAATTTGAATTTAAGGTTGATGAAGTTCCTAGAGGACAAGGCTAATGAAGTTCCTTCGGATTTGGATTAAAGCTTCACGAGGTTCCTAGGGGACTGGGCTCATGAAAAGTCCCTTGGATTTGGATTTAAGGTTCATGAGGTTCCTAGAGGATTAGGCTCATGAAGTTCCTTTGGATTTGGATTTACGGTTCATTAGGTTCCCAAAGGACTAGGCTCATAATGTTCCTTTGTATTTGGATCTAAGGTTCACGAGGTTTCTAGAGGACTAGGCTCATGAAGTTTCTTGAGACTCGAATTAAATGTTCATGAGGGTCTAGAGGTGGGCTCATGAAGTTCCTTTGGATTTGAATTTAAGGTTCGTGAGGTTCTATAGGACTAGGTTCGTGAAGTTCCTTTTGACTTGAATTTAAGGTTCATGAGGTTCACAGAGGACTAGGCTCATGAGGTTCCTTTGGATTTGTAATAAAGGTTCATGAGGTCCCTAAAGGACTGTGCTCATGAAGTTCCTTTGTATTTGGATTTAAGGTTCCTCGAACTTCATGAGGTTCCCATAGGACTAGGCTTATGAAGTTCTTTTGAATTTAGATTTAAGGTTCATGAAGTTCCTCGAGGTCTAGGCTCATGAAGTTCCCTTGGATTTGGAGTTAAGGTTCATGAGGTTCCTAGAGGATTAGGCTCATGAAGTTCCTTCGGATTTGGATTAAAGGTTCATGAGGTTCCTAGAGGACTGGGCACATGAAGTTCCTTTAGATTTGGATTTATGGTTCATGAGGTTCCCAGAGGACTAGGCTCATAATGTTCCTTTGGATTTGGATTTAAGGTTCACGAGGTTCCTAGAGGACTAGGCTCATGAAGTTCCTTGAGACTCGAATTAAATGTTCATGAGGTTCCTAGAGGATTGGGCTCATGAAGTTCCTTTGGATTTGGATTTAAGGTTCGTGAGGTTCCTATAGGACTATGTTCGTGAAGTTCCTTTTGACTTGGATTTAAGGTTCATGAGGTTCCTAGAGGAGTTGGCTCATGAGGTTCCTTTAGATTTGGATTTAAGGTTAATGAGGTTCCTAGAGAACTGGACTCATGAAGTTCCTTTTGGATTTCGATTTAAGTTTCATAAGTTTCCTAGATGACTGGGCCCATGAAGTTCCTTTGGATTTGAATTTATGGTTCGTGAGGTTCCTAGAGGACTATGTACTTGAAGTTCCTTTTGACTTAGATTTAAGGTTAATGAGGTTCATGGAGGACTAGGCTCATGAGGTTCCTTCGGATTTGTAATAAAGGTTCATGAGGTCCTTAAGGGTGGGCTCTGAAGTTCCTTTGGATTTGGATTTAAGGTTCCAGGAACTTCATGAGGTTCCCACAGGACTAGGCTCATGAAGTTCCTTTAAATTTGGATTTAAGGTTCATGAAGTTTCTAGAGGATTAGGCTTATGAAGTTCCTACGGATTTGAATTAAAGCTTCACGAGGTTCCTCGAGGACTAGGCTCATGAAAGTTCCATTGGATTTGGATTTAAGGTTCATGCGGTTCCTAGAGGATTGGGCTCATGAAGTTCCTTCGGATTTGGATTAAATGTTCATGAGGTTCCTAGAGGACTGGGCTCATGAAGTTCCTTTGGATTTGGATTTACGGTTCATGAGGTTCCCGGAGGACTAGGCTCATAATGTTCCTTTGGATTTGGATTTTAGGTTCACGAGGTTCCTAGAGGACTAGGTTCATGATGTTCCTTGAGACTCGAATTAAATGTTCATGAGGTTCCTAGAGGACTGGGCTCATGAAGTTCCTTTGGATTTGGATTTAAGGTCCGTGAGGTTCCTAGAGGACTAGGTTCGTGAAGTTTCTTTTGACTTGGATATAAGGTTCATGAGGTTCATAGAGGACTAGGCTCATGAGGTTCCTTCGGATTTGTAATAAAGGTTCATGAGGTCCTTAAAGGACTGGGCTCGTGAAGTTCCTTTGGACTTGGATTTAAGGTTCCAGGAACTTCATGAGGTTCCCATAGTTCTAGACTCATGAAGTTCCTTTGAATTTGGATTTAAGGTTCATGAAGTTCCTAGAGGACTAGGCTTATGATGTTCCTTCGGATATGGATTAAAGCTTCACGATGTTCCTAAAGGACTAGGCTCGTGAAGTTCCTTTTGATTTGGATTTAAGGTTCATGAGGTTCCTAGAGGACTAGGCTCATGAGGTTCCTTCGGATTTGGAATAATGGTTTATGAGGTCCCTTAAGGACTGGGCTCATGAAGTTCCTTTGAATTTGGATTTAAGGTTCATGAAGTTCCTAGAGGACTAGGCTAATGAAGTTCCTTCGGATTTGGATTAAAGCTTCACGAGGTTCCTAGGGGACTGGGCTCATGAAAAGTCCCTTGGATTTGGATTTAAGGTTCATGAGGTTCCTAGAGGATTAGGCTCATGAAGTTCCTTTGGATTTGGATTTACGGTTCATTAGGTTCCCAAAGGACTAGGCTCATAATGTTCCTTTGTATTTGGATCTAAGGTTCACGAGGTTTCTAGAGGACTAGGCTCATGAAGTTTCTTGAGACTCGAATTAAATGTTCATGAGGGTCCTAGAGGACTGGGCTCATGAAGTTCCTTTGGATTTGAATTTAAGGTTCGTGAGGTTCCTATAGGACTAGGTTCGTGAAGTTCCTTTTGACTTGAATTTAAGGTTCATGAGGTTCACAGAGGACTAGGCTCATGAGGTTCCTTTGGATTTGTAATAAAGGTTCATGAGGTCCCTAAAGGACTGTGCTCATGAAGTTCCTTTGTATTTGGATTTAAGGTTCCTGGAACTTCATGAGGTTCCCATAGGACTAGGCTTATGAAGTTCTTTTGAATTTAGATTTAAGGTTCATGAAGTTCCTCGAGGTCTAGGCTCATGAAGTTCCCTTGGATTTGGAGTTAAGGTTCATGAGGTTCCTAGAGGATTAGGCTCATGAAGTTCCTTCGGATTTGGATTAAAGGTTCATGAGGTTCCTAGAGGACTGGGCACATGAAGTTCCTTTAGATTTGGATTTATGGTTCATGAGGTTCCCAGAGGACTAGGCTCATAATGTTCCTTTGGATTTGGATTTAAGGTTCACGAGGTTCCTAGAGGACTAGGCTCATGAAGTTCCTTGAGACTCGAATTAAATGTTCATGAGGTTCCTAGAGGATTGGGCTCATGAAGTTCCTTTGGATTTGGATTTAAGGTTCGTGAGGTTCCTATAGGACTATGTTCGTGAAGTTCCTTTTGACTTGGATTTAAGGTTCATGAGGTTCCTAGAGGAGTTGGCTCATGAGGTTCCTTTAGATTTGGATTTAAGGTTAATGAGGTTCCTAGAGAACTGGACTCATGAAGTTCCTTTTGGATTTCGATTTAAGTTTCATAAGTTTCCTAGATGACTGGGCCCATGAAGTTCCTTTGGATTTGAATTTATGGTTCGTGAGGTTCCTAGAGGACTATGTACTTGAAGTTCCTTTTGACTTAGATTTAAGGTTAATGAGGTTCATGGAGGACTAGGCTCATGAGGTTCCTTCGGATTTGTAATAAAGGTTCATGAGGTCCTTAAAGGACTGGGCTCCTGAAGTTCCTTTGGATTTGGATTTAAGGTTCCAGGAACTTCATGAGGTTCCCACAGGACTAGGCTCATGAAGTTCCTTTAAATTTGGATTTAAGGTTCATGAAGTTTCTAGAGGATTAGGCTTATGAAGTTCCTACGGATTTGAATTAAAGCTTCACGAGGTTCCTCGAGGACTAGGCTCATGAAAGTTCCATTGGATTTGGATTTAAGGTTCATGCGGTTCCTAGAGGATTGGGCTCATGAAGTTCCTTCGGATTTGGATTAAATGTTCATGAGGTTCCTAGAGGACTGGGCTCATGAAGTTCCTTTGGATTTGGATTTACGGTTCATGAGGTTCCCGGAGGACTAGGCTCATAATGTTCCTTTGGATTTGGATTTTAGGTTCACGAGGTTCCTAGAGGACTAGGTTCATGATGTTCCTTGAGACTCGAATTAAATGTTCATGAGGTTCCTAGAGGACTGGGCTCATGAAGTTCCTTTGGATTTGGATTTAAGGTCCGTGAGGTTCCTAGAGGACTAGGTTCGTGAAGTTTCTTTTGACTTGGATATAAGGTTCATGAGGTTCATAGAGGACTAGGCTCATGAGGTTCCTTCGGATTTGTAATAAAGGTTCATGAGGTCCTTAAAGGACTGGGCTCGTGAAGTTCCTTTGGACTTGGATTTAAGGTTCCAGGAACTTCATGAGGTTCCCATAGTTCTAGACTCATGAAGTTCCTTTGAATTTGGATTTAAGGTTCATGAAGTTCCTAGAGGACTAGGCTTATGATGTTCCTTCGGATATGGATTAAAGCTTCACGATGTTCCTAAAGGACTAGGCTCGTGAAGTTCCTTTTGATTTGGATTTAAGGTTCATGAGGTTCCTAGAGGACTAGGCTCATGAGGTTCCTTCGGATTTGGAATAATGGTTTATGAGGTCCCTTAAGGACTGGGCTCATGAAGTTCCTTTGAATTTGGATTTAAGGTTCATGAAGTTCCTAGAGGACTAGGCTAATGAAGTTCCTTCGGATTTGGATTAAAGCTTCACGAGGTTCCTGAGGACTGGGCTCATGAAAAGTCCCTTGGATTTGGATTTAAGGTTCATGAGGTTCCTAGAGGATTAGGCTCATGAAGTTCCTTTGGATTTGGATTTACGGTTCATTAGGTTCCCCAAAGGACTAGGCTCATAATGTTCCTTTGTATTTGGATCTAAGGTTCACGAGGTTTCTAGAGGACTAGGCTCATGAAGTTTCTTGAGACTCGAATTAAATGTTCATGAGGGTCTAGAGGACTGGGCTCATGAAGTTCCTTTGGATTTGAATTTAAGGTTCGTGAGGTTCCTATAGGACTAGGTTCGTGAAGTTCCTTTTGACTTGAATTTAAGGTTCATGAGGTTCACAGAGGACTAGGCTCATGAGGTTCCTTTGGATTTGTAATAAAGGTTCATGAGGTCCCTAAATTTGTGCTCATGAAGTTCCTTTGTATTTGGATTTAAGGTTCTGGAACTTCATGAGGTTCCCATAGGACTAGGCTTATGAAGTTCTTTTGAATTTAGATTTAAGGTTCATGAAGTTCCTCGAGGACTAGGCTCATGAAGTTCCCTTGGATTTGGAGTTAAGGTTCATGAGGTTCTAGAGGATTAGGCTCATGAAGTTCCTTGATTTGGATTAAAGGTTCATGAGGTTCCTATAGAATTTGGGCACATGAAGTTCCTTTAGATTTGGATTTATGGTTCATGAGGTTCCCAGAGGACTAGGCTCATAATGTTCCTTTGGATTTGGATTTAAGGTTCACGAGGTTCCTAGAGGACTAGGCTCATGAAGTTCCTTGAGACTCGAATTAAATGTTCATGAGGTTCCTAGAGGATTGGGCTCATGAAGTTCCTTTGGATTTGGATTTAAGGTTCGTGAGGTTCCTATAGGACTATGTTCGTGAAGTTCCTTTTGACTTGGATTTAAGGTTCATGAGGTTCCTAGAGGAGTTGGCTCATAAGGTTCCTTTAGATTTGGATTTAAGGTTAATGAGGTTCCTAGAGAACTGGACTCATGAAGTTCCTTTTGGATTTCGATTTAAGTTTCATGAGTTTCCTAGAGGACTGGGCTCATGAAATTCCTTTGGATTTGGATTTAAGGTTCATGGGGTCCCTAAAGGACTGTGCTCATAAAGTTCCTTTGGATTTGGATTTAAGGTTCCCGGAACTTCATGAGGTTCCCATAGGACTAGGCTCATGAAGTTCCTTTGAATTTGGATTTAAGGTTTATGAAGTTCCTAGAGGACTAGGCTCATGAATTTCCTTCGTATTTGGATTAAAGCTTCACGAGGTTCCTCGAGGACTAGGCTCATGAAAAGTTCCCTTGGATTTGGATTTAAGGTTCATGAGGTTCCTAGAGGATTGGGCTCATGAAGTTCCTTCGGATTTGGATTAAAGGTTCATGAGGTTCCTAGAGGACTGGGCTCATGAAGTTCCTTTGGATTTGGATTTACGGTTCATGAGGTTCCTAGAGGACTAGGCTCATAATGTTTCTTTGGATTTGGATTTTAGGTTCACGAGGTTCCTAGAGGACTAGGTTCATGAAGTTCCTTGAGACTCGAATTAAATGTTCATGAGGTTCCTAGAGGATTGGGCTCATGAAGTTCCTTTGGATTTGGATTTATGGTTTGTGAAGTTTCTTTGAACTTGGATTTAAGGTTCATGAGGTTCATAGAGGACTAGGCTTATGAGGTTCCTTCGGATTTGTAATAAAGGTTCATGAGGTCCCTAAAGGACTGGGCTCGTGAAGTTCCTTTGGATTTGGATTTAAAGTTCCACGAACTTCATGAGGTTCCCATAGGACTAGACTCATGAAGTTCCTTTGAATTTGGATTTAAGGTTCATAAAGTTCCTAGAGGACTAGGCTTATGAAGTTCCTTTGGATATGGATTAAAGCTTCACGATGTTCCTAAAGGACTAGGCTCGTGAAGTTCCTTCTGATATGGATTTAAGGTTCATGAGGTTCCTAGAGGACTAGGCTCATGAGGTTCCTTCGGATTTGGAATAATGGTTTATGAGGTCCCTAAAGGACTGGGCTCATGAAGTTCCTTTGAATTTGTATTTAAGGTTGATGAAGTTCCTAGAGGACTAGGCTCATGAAGTTCCTTCGGATTTGTATAAAAGCTTCATGAGGTTCCTAGGGGACTGGGCTCATGAAAAGTCCATTGGATTTGGATTTAAGGTTCATGAGGTTCCTAGAGGATTGGGCTCATGAAGTGTCTTTGGATTGGATTTATGGTTCATTAGGTTCCCAATGGACTAGGCTCATAATGTTCCTTTGTATTTGGATCTAAAGTTCACGAGGTTCCTAGAGGACTAGGCTCATGAAGTTCCTTGAGACTCGAATTAAATGTTCATGAGGTTCCTAGAGGATTGGGCTCACGAAGTTCCTTTGGATTTGAATTTAAGGTTCGTGAGGTTCCTAGAGGACTAGGTTCGTGAAGTTCCGTTTGACTTGAATTTAAGGTTCATGAGGTTCATAGAGGACTAGGCTCATGAGGTTCCTTTGGATTTGTAATAAAGGTTCATGAGGTCCCTAAAGGACTGGGCTCATGAAGTTCCTTTGGATTTGGATTTAAGGTTCCAGGAACTTCATGAGGTTCCCATAGGACTAGGCTCATGAAGTTCCTTTGAATTTAGATTTAAGGTTCATGAAGTTCCTATAGGACTAGGCTTATGAAGTTCCTTCGGATTTGAATTAAAGCTTCACGAGGTTCCTAGAGAACTGGACTCATGAAGTTCCTTTTGGATTTCAATTTAAGGTTCATGAGTTTCCTAGAGGACTGGGCTCATGAAATTCCTTTGGATCTGGATTTAAGGTTTAGGAGGTTCCAAGAGGACTAGGCTCATGAGGTTCCTTCGTATTTGCAATAAAGGTTCATGAGGTCCCTGCGGGACTGTGCTGATGAAGTTCCTTTGAATTTGGATTTAAGGTTTATGAAGTTCCTAGAGGACTAGGCTCATGAAGTTCCTTCGGATTTGGATTAAAGCTTCACGAGGTTCCGCGAGGACTGGGCTCATGAAAAGTTCCATTGGATTTGTATTTAAGGTTCATGAGGATCCTAGAGGATTGGGCTCATGAAGTTCCTTCGGATTTGGATTAAAGGTTCATGTGGTTCCTAGAGGACTGGGCTCATGAAGTTCCTTGGGATTTGGATTTACGGTTCATGAGGTTCCCGGAGGACTAGGCTCATAATGTTCCTTTTTGGATTTGGATTTAAGGTTCACGAAGTTCCTAGAGGACTAGGTTCATGAAGTTCCTTGAGACTCGAGTTAAATGTTCATGAGGTTCCTAGAGGAATGGGCTCATGAAGTTCCTTTGGATTTGGATTTAAGGTTCGTGAGGTTCCTAGAGGACTAGGTTCGTGAAGTTTCTTTTGACTTGGATTTTCATGTGGTTCATTGAGGACTAGGCTCATGAGGTCCTTCGGATTTGTAATAAAGGTTCATGAGGTCCCTAAAGGACTGGGCTCGTGAAGTTCCTTTGGATTTGGATTTAAGGTTCTAGGAACTTCATGAGGTTCCCATAGGACTAGGCTCATGAAGTTCCTTTGAATTTGGATTTAAGGATCATGAAGTTCCTAGAGGACTAGGCTTATGAAGTTCGTTCGGATTTGGATTAATGTTTCACGAGGTTCCTAAAGTACTAGGCTCGCGAAGTTCCTTTTGATTTAGATTTAAGGTTCATGAAGCTCCTGGAGGACTAGGCTCATGAGGTTCCTTCGGATTTGGAATAATGGTTCATGAGGTCCCTAAAGGACTGGGCTCATGAAGTTCCTTTGAATTTGGATTTAAGGTTCATGAAATTCCTAGAGGACTAGGCTCATGAAGTTCCTTCGGATTTGGATTAAAGGTTTACGAGGTTCCTAGGGGACTGAGCTCGTGAAGTCCTTTGGATTTGGATTTAAGCTTCATGAGGTTCCTAGAGGACTGGGCTCACGAAGTTCCTTTGAATTTAGATTTACGGTTCATTAGGTTCCCAAAGGACAAGGCTCATAATGTTCCTTTGGATTTGGATCTAAGGTTCACGAGGTTCCTAGAGGACTAGGCTCATGAAGTTCCTTGAGACTCAAATTAAATGTTCCTTAGGTTCCTAGATGACTGGGCCCATGAAGTTCCTTTGGATTTGAATTTATGGTTCGTGAGGTTCCTAGAGGACTAGGTTCTTGAAGTTCCTTTTGACTTAGATTTAAGGTTCATGATTTTCATGGAGGACTAGGCTCATGAGGTTCCTTCAGATTTGTAATAAAGGTTCATGAGGTCCTTAAAGGACTGGGCTCCTGAAGTTCCTTTGGATTTGGATTTAAGGTTCCAGGAGCTTCATGAGGTTCCCATAGGACTAGGCTCATGAAGTTCCTTTGAATTTAGATTTAAGGTTCATGAAGTTCCTATAGGACTAGGCTTATGAAGTTCCTTCGGATTTGGATTAAAGCTTCACGAGGTTCCTAGAGAACTAGACTCATGAAGTTCCTTTTAGATTTGGATTTAAGGTTCATGAGTTTCCTAGAGGACTGGGCTCATGAAATTCCTTTGGATCTGGATTTAAGGTTCAGGAGGTTCCTAGAGGACTAGGCTCATGAGGTTCCTTCGTATTTGGAATAAAGATTCATGAGGTCCCTAAAGGACTGTGCTCATAAAGTTCCTTTGGATTTAGATTTAAGGTTCCCGGAACTTTATGAGGTTCCTATAGGACTAGGCTCATGAAGTTCCTTTGAATTTGAATTTAAGGTTCATGAAGTTCCTCGAGGACTATGCTCATGAAGTTCCCTTGGATTTGGATTTAAGGTTCATGAGGTTCCTAGAGGATTGGGCTCATGAAGTTCCTTCGGATTTGGATTAAAGGTTCATGAGGTTCCTAGAGGACTGGGCTCATGAAATTCCTTTGGATTTGGATTTACGGTTCATTAGGTTCCCAGAGGACTAGGCTCATAATGTTCCTTTGGATTTGGATCTAAGGTTCACGAGGTTTCTAGAGGACTAGGCTCATGAAGTTCCTTGAGACTCGAATTAAATGTTCATGAGGTTCCTAGAGGACTGGGCTCATGAAGTTCATTTGGATTTGAATTTAAGGTTCGTGAGGTTCCTAGAGGACTAGGTTCGTGAAGTTCCTTTTGACTTGAATTTAAGGTTCATGAGGTTCATAGAGGACTAGGCTCATGAGGTTCCTTCGGATTTGTAATAAAGGTTCATGAGGTCCCTAAAGGACTGGGCTCATGAAGTTCCTTTGGATTTGGATTTAAGGTTCCAGGAACTTCATGAGGTTCCCATAGGACTAGGCTCATGAAGTTCCTTTGAATTTGGATTTAAGGTTCATGAAGTTCCTAGAGGACTAGGCTTATGAAGTTCCTACGGATTTGAATTAAAGCTTCATGAGGTTCCTAAAGAACTGGACTCATGAAGTTCCTTTTGGATTTCGATTTAAGGTTCATGAGTTTCCTAGAGGACTGGGCTCATGAAATTCCTTTGGATCTGGATTTATGGTTCAGGAGGTTCCTAGAGGACTAGGCTCATGAGGTTCCTTCGTATTTGGAATAAATGTTCATGAGGTCCCTAAAGGACTGTGCTCATGAAGTTCCTTTGATCTTGGATTTAAGGTTTATGAAGTTCCTAGAGACTAGGCTCATGAAGTTCCTTTGGATTTGGATTAAAGTTCACGAGGTTCCTCGAGGACTGGGCTCATGAAAAGTTCCCTTGGATTTGGATTTAAGGTACATGAGGTTCCTAGAGGATTGGGCTCATGATGTTCCTTCGGATTTGGATTAAAGGTTCATGAGGTTCCTAGAGGACTGGGCTCATGAAGTTCCTTTGGATATGGATTTACGGTTCATGAGGTTCCCGGAGGACTGGTCTCATAATGTTCCTTTGGATTTGGATTTAAGGTTCACGAGGTTCCTAGAGACTCGGTTCATGAAGTTCCTTGAGACTCGAGTTAAATGTTCATGAGGTTCCTAGAGGACTGGACTCATGAAGTTCCTTTAGATTTGGATTTAAGGTTCATGATGTTCATAGAGGACTAGGTTCGTGAAGTTTCTTTTGACTTGGATTTAAGGTTCATGAGGTTCATAGAGGACTAGGCTCATGAGGTCCTTCGGATTTGTAATAAAGGTTCATGAGGTCCCTAAAGGACTAGGCTCGTGAAGTTCTTTTGGATTTGGATTTAAGGTTCTAGGAACTTCATGAGGTTCCCATAGGACTAGGCTCATGAGGTTCCTTCGGATTTGGAATAATGGTTCATGAGGTTCCTAAAGGACTGGGCTCATGAAGTTCCTTTGAATTTGGATTTAAGGTTCATGAAATTCCTAGAGAACTAGGCTCATGAAGTTCCTTCGTATTTGGATTAAAGGTTCACGAGGTTCCTAGGGGACTGGGCTCATGAAGTCCCTTGGATTTGGATTTATGCTTCATGAGGTTCCTAGAGGATTGGGCTCATGAAGTTCCTTCGGATTTGGATTAAAGGTACATGAGGTTCCTAGAGGACTGGGCTCATGAAGT
Organism: Orobanche coerulescens; assembly: GCA_033398695.1. Lineage (NCBI taxonomy): Eukaryota > Viridiplantae > Streptophyta > Magnoliopsida > Lamiales > Orobanchaceae > Orobanche > Orobanche coerulescens. Next base: position 119,652,414 of record CM065803.1, read on the forward strand.
TCCTTTGAATTTGGATTTACGGTTCATTAGTTTCCCAAAGGACTAGGCTCATAATGTTCCTTTGGATTTGGATCTAAGGTTCACGAGGTTCCTAGAGGACTAGGCTCATGAAGTTCCTTGAGACTCGAATTAAATGTTCATGAGGTTCCTAGAGGACTGGGCTCATGAAGTTCATTTGGATTTGAATTTAAGGTTCGTGAGGTTCCTAGAGGACTAGGTTCGTGAAGTTCCTTTTGACTTGAATTTAAGGTTTATGAGGTTCATAGAGGACTAGGCTCATGAGGTTCCTTCGGATTTGTAATAAAGGTTCATGAGGTCCCTAAAGGACTGGGCTCATGAAGTTCCCTTGGATTTGGATTTAAGGTTCCAGGAACTTCATGAGGTTCCCATAGGACTAGGCTCATGAAGTTCCTTTGAATTTGGATTTAAGGTTCATGAAGTTCCTAGAGGACTAGGCTTATGAAGTTCCTACGGATTTGAATTAAAGCTTCACGAGGTTCCTAAAGAACTGGACTCATGAAGTTCCTTTTGGATTTCGATTTAAGGTTCATGAGTTTCCTAGAGGACTGGGCTCATGAAATTCCTTTGGATCTGGATTTATGGTTCAGGAGGTTCCTAGAGGACTAGGCTCATGAGGTTCCTTCGTATTTGGAATAAAAGTTCATGAGGTCCCTAAAGGACTGTGCTCATGAAGTTCCATTGATCTTGGATTTAAGGTTTATGAAGTTCCTAGAGACTAGGCTCATGAAGTTCCTTTGGATTTGGATTAAAGTTCACGAGGTTCCTCGAGGACAGGGCTCATGAAAAGTTCCCTTGGATTTGGATTTAAGGTACATGAGGTTCCTAGAGGATTGGGCTCATGATGTTCCTTCGGATTTGGATTAAAGGTTCATGAGGTTCCTAGAGGACTGGGCTCATGAAGTTCCTTTGGATTTGGATTTACGGTTCATGAGGTTCCCGGAGGACTGGTCTCATAATGTTTCTTTGGATTTGGATTTAAGGTTCACGAGGTTCCTAGAGACTCGGATCATGAAGTTCCTTGAGACTCGAGTTAAATGTTCATGAGGTTCCTAGAGGACTGGACTCATGAAGTTCCTTTGGATTTGGATTTAAGGTTCATGATGTTCATAGAGGACTAGGTTCGTGAAGTTTCTTTTGACTTGGATTTAAGGTTCATGAGGTTCATAGAGGACTAGGCTCATGAGGTCCTTCGGATTTGTAATAAAGGATCATGAGGTCCCTAAAGGACTGGGCTCGTGAAGTTCCTTTGGATTTGGATTTAAGGTTCTAGGAACTTCATGAGGTTCCCATCGGACTAGGCTCATGAGGTTCCTTCGGATTTGGAATAATGGTTCATGAGGTTCCTAAAGGACTGGGCTCATGAAGTTCCTTTGAATTTGGATTTAAGGTTCATGAAATTCCTAGAGGACTAGGCTCATGAAGTTCCTTCGTATTTGGATTAAAGGTTCACGAGGTTCCTAGGGGACTGGGCTCATGAAGTCCCTTGGATTTGGATTTATGCTTCATGAGGTTCCTAGAGGATTGGGCTCATGAAGTTCCTTCGGATTTGGATTAAAGGTACATGAGGTTCCTAGAGGACTGGGCTCATGAAGTTCCTTTGAATTTGGATTTACGGTTCATTAGGTTGCCAAAGGACTAGGCTCATAATGTTCCTTTGGATTTGGATCTAAGGTTCATGAGGTTCCTAGAGGACTAGGCTCATGAAGTTCCTTGAGACTCGAATTAAATGTTCTGAGGTTTCTAGATGACTGGGCTCATGAAGTTCCTTTGGATTTGAATTTAAGGTTCGTGAGGTTCCTAGAGGACTAGGTTCTTGAAGTTCCTTTTGACTTAGATTTAAGGTTCTTGAGGTTCATGGAGGACTAGGCTCATGAGGTTCCTTCGGATTTGTAATAAAGGTTCATGAGGTCCCTAAAGGATTGGGCTCCTGAAGTTCCTTTGGATTTCGATTTAAGGTTCCAGAACTTCATGAGGTTACCATAGGACTAGGCTCATGAAGTTCCTAGAGGACTAGGTTTATGAAGTTCCTTCGGATTTGGATTAAAGCTTCACGAGGTTCCTAGAGAACTAGACTCATGAAGTTCCTTTTGGATTTGGATTTAAGGTTCATGAGTTTCCTAGAGGATTGGGATCATGAAATTCCTTTGTATCTGGATTTAAGGTTCAGGAGGTTCCTAGAGGACTAGGCTCATGAGGTTCCTTCGTATTTGGAATAAAGATTCATGAGGTCCCAAAAGGACTGTGCTCATGAAGTTCCTTTGGATTTGGATTTAAGGTTCCCGGAACTTTATTAGGTTCCCATAGGACTAGGCTCATGAATTTCCTTTGAATTTGAATTTAAGGTTCATGAAGTTCCTCGAGGACTAGGCTCATGAAGTTCCCTTGGATTTGGATTTAAGGTTCATGAGGTTCCCAGAGGACTAGGCTCATGAAATTCCTTTGGATTTGGATCTAAGGTTCACGAGGTTCCTAGAGAACTAGGCTCATGAAGTTCCTTGAGACTCGAATTAAATGTTCCTGAGGTTTCTAGATGACTGGGCTCATGAAGTTCCTTTGGATTTGAATTTAAGGTTCGTGAGGTTCCTAGAGGACTAGGTTCTTGAAGTTCCTTTTGACTTAGATTTAAGGTTCTTGAGGTTCATGGAGGACTAGGCTCATGAGGTTCCTTCGGATTTGTCATAAAGGTTCATGAGGTCCCTAAAGGATTGGGCTCCTGAAGTTCCTTTGGATTTCGATTTAAGGTTCCAGGAACTTCATGAGGTTACCATAGGACTAGGCTCATGAAGTTCCTAGAGGACTAGGTTTATGAAGTTCCTTCGGATTTGGATTAAAGCTTCACGAGGTTCCTAGAGAACTAGACTCATGAAGTTCCTTTTGGATTTGGATTTAAGGTTCATGAGTTTCCTAGAGGATTGGGATCATGAAATTCCTTTGTATCTGGATTTAAGGTTCAGGAGGTTCCTAGAGGACTAGGCTCATGAGGTTCCTTCGTATTTGGAATAAAGATTCATGAGGTCCCAAAAGGACTGTGCTCATGAAGTTCCTTTGGATTTGGATTTAAGGTTCCCGGAACTTTATTAGGTTCCCATAGGACTAGGCTCATGAATTTCCTTTGAATTTGAATTTAAGGTTCATGAAGTTCCTCGAGGACTAGGCTCATGAAGTTCCCTTGGATTTGGATTTAAGGTTCATGAGGTTCCTAGAGGATTAGGCTCATGAAGTTCCTTGGGATTTGGATTTACGGTTCATGAGGTTCCTAGAGGACTGGGCTCATGAAATTCCTTTGGATTTGGATTTACGGTTGATTAGGTTCCCATAGGACTAGGCTCATGAAGTTCCTTTGAATTTGGATTTAAGGTTCATGAAGTTCCTAGAGGACAAGGCTTATGAAGTTCCTACGGATTTGAATTAAAGCTTCACGAGGTTCCTAGAGAACTGGACTCATGAAGTTCCTTTTGGATTTCGATCTAAGGTTCATGAGTTTCCTAAAGGACTGGGCTCATGAAATTCCTTTGGATCTGGATTTAAGGTTCAGGAGGTTCCTAGAGGACTAGGCTCATGAGGTTCATTCGGATTTGTAATAAAGGTTCACGAGGTCCCTAAAAGACTGGGCTCATGAAGTTCCTTTGGATTTGGATTTAAGGTTCCAGGAACTTCATGAGGTTCCCATAGGACTAGGCTCATGAAGTTCCTTTGAATTTGGATTTAAGGTTCATGAAGTTCCTAGAGGACTAGGCTTATGATGTTCCTATGGATTTGAATTAAAGCTTCACGAGGTTCCTAGAGAACTGGACTCATGAAGTTCCTTTTGTATTTCGATTTAAGGTTCATGAGTTTCCTAGAGGACTGGGCTCATGAAATTCTTTTGGATTTGGATTTAAGGTTCAGGGGGTTCCTAGAGGACTAGGCTCATGAGGTTCCTTCGAATTTGGAATAAAAGTTCATGAGGTCCCTAAAGGACTGTGCTCATGAAGTTCCTTTGATCTTGGATTTAAGTTTTATGAAGTTCCTAGAGACTAGGCTCATGAAGTTCCTTTGGATTTGGATTAAAGTTCACGAGGTTCCTCGAGGACTGGGCTCATGAAAAGTTCCCTTGGATTTGGATTTAAGGTTCATGAGGTTCCTAGAGGATTGGGCTCATGAAGTTCCTTCGGATTTGGATTAAAGGTTCATGAGGTTCCTAGAGGACTGGGCTCATAATGTTCCTTGGGATTTGGATTTATGGTTCATGAGGTTCCCGGAGGACTAGGCTCATAATGTTCCTTCGGATTTGGATTTAAGGTTCACGAGGTTCCTAGAGACTCAGTTTATGACGTTCCTTGAGACTCGAGTTAAATGTTCATGAGGTTCCTAGAGGACTGGACTCATGAAGTTCTTTTGGATTTGGATTTAAGGTTCATGATGTTCATAGAGGACTAGGTTCGTGAAGTTTCTTTTGACTTGGATTTAAGGTTCATGAGGTTCATAGAGGACTAGGCTCATGAGGTCCTTCGGATTTGTAATAAAGGTTCATGAGGTCCCTAAAGGACTGGGCTCGTGAAGTTCCTTTGGATTTGGATTTAAGGTTCCAGGAACTTCATGACGTTCCCATAGGACTAGGCTCATGCAGTTCCTTCGGATTTGGAATAATGGTTCACGAGGTCCCTAAAAGACTGGGCTCATGAAGTTCCTTTGAATTTGGATTTAAGGTTCATGAAATTCCTAGAGGACTAGGCTCATGAAGTTCCTTCGGATTTGGATTAAAGGTTCACGAGGTTCCTAGAGGACTGGGCTCATGAAGTCACTTGGATTTGGATTTAACCTTCATGAGGTTCCTAGAGGACTGGGCTCATGAAGTTCCTTTGAATTTGGATTTACGGTTCATTAGGTTCCCAAAGGACTAGGCTCATAATGTTCCTTTGGATTTGGATCTAAGGTTCACGAGGTTCCTTGAGGACTAAGCTCATGAAGTTCCTTGAGACTCGAACTAAATGTTCCTGGGTTTCCTAGATGGTGGGCTCATGAAGTTCCTTTGGATTTGAATTTAAGGTTCGTGAGGATAATAGAGGACTAGGTTCTTGAAGTTCCTTTTGACTTAGATTTAAGGTTCATGAGGTTCCTGGAGGACTAGGCTCATGAGGTTCCTCCGGATTTGTAATAAAGGTTCATGAGGTCCCTAAAGGACTGGGCTCCTGAAGTTCCTTTGAATTTGGATTTAAGGTTCCAGGAAATTCATGAGGTTCCCATAGGACTAGCCTCATGAAGTTCCTTTGAATTTGGATTTAAGGTTCATGAAGTTCCTAGAGGACTAGGCTTATGAAGTTCCTTCGTATTTGAATTAAAGCTTCACGAGGTTCCTAGAGAACTAGACTCATGAAGTTCCTTTTGGATTTGGATTTAAGGTTCATGAGTTTCCTAGAGGACTGGGCTCATGAAATTCCTTTGGATCTGGATTTAAGGTTCAGTAAGTTCCTAGAGGACTAGGCTCATGAGGTTCCTTCGGATTTGGATTAAAGGTTCATGAGGTTCCTAGAGGACTGGGCTCATGAAGTTCCTTTGAATTTGGATTTACGGTTCATTAGTTTCCCAAAGGACTAGGCTCATAATGTTCCTTTGGATTTGGATCTAAGGTTCACGAGGTTCCTAGAGGACTAGGCTCATGAAGTTCCTTGAGACTCGAATTAAATGTTCATGAGGTTCCTAGAGGACTGGGCTCATGAAGTTCATTTGGATTTGAATTTAAGGTTCGTGAGGTTCCTAGAGGACTAGGTTCGTGAAGTTCCTTTTGACTTGAATTTAAGGTTTATGAGGTTCATAGAGGACTAGGCTCATGAGGTTCCTTCGGATTTGTAATAAAGGTTCATGAGGTCCCTAAAGGACTGGGCTCATGAAGTTCCCTTGGATTTGGATTTAAGGTTCCGGGAACTTCATGAGGTTCCCATGGGACTAGGCTCATGAAGTTCCTTTGAATTTGGATTTAAGGTTCATGAAGTTCCTAGAGGACTAGGCTTATGAAGTTCCTGATTTGAATTAAAGCTTCATGAGGTTCCTAAAGAACTGGACTCATGAAGTTCCTTTTGGATTTCGATTTAAGGTTCATGAGTTTCCTAGAGGACTGGGCTCATGAAATTCCTTTGGATCTGGATTTATGGTTCAGGAGGTTCCTAGAGGACTAGGCTCATGAGGTTCCTTCGTATTTGTAATAAAAGTTCATGAGGTCCCTAAAGGACTGTGCTCATGAAGTTCCATTGATCTTGGATTTAAGGTTTATGAAGTTCCTAGAGACTAGGCTCATGAAGTTCCTTTGGATTTGGATTAAAGTTCACGAGGTTCCTCGAGACGGGGCTCATGAAAAGTTCCTTGGATTTGGATTTAAGGTACATGAGGTTCCTAGAGGATTGGGCTCATGATGTTCCTTGGATTTGGATTAAAGGTTCATGAGGTTCCTAGAGGATGGGCTCATGAAGTTCCTTTGGATTTGGATTTACGGTTCATGAGGTTCCCTGAGGACTGGTCTCATAATGTTTCTTTGGATTTGGATTTAAGGTTCACGAGGTTCCTAGAGACTCGGATCATGAAGTTCCTTGAGACTCGAGTTAAATGTTCATGAGGTTCCTAGAGTGGACTCATGAAGTTCCTTTGGATTTGGATTTAAGGTTCATGATGTTCATAGAGGACTAGGTTCGTGAAGTTTCTTTTGACTTGGATTTAAGGTTCATGAGGTTCATAGAGGACTAGGCTCATGAGGTCCTTCGGATTTGTAATAAATGATCATGAGGTCCCTAAGGTGGGCTCGTGAAGTTCCTTTGGATTTGGATTTAAGGTTCTAGGAACTTCATGAGGTTCCCATCGGACTAGGCTCATGAGGTTCCTTCGGATTTGGAATAATGGTTCATGAGGTTCCTAAAGGACTGGGCTCATGAAGTTCCTTTGAATTTGGATTTAAGGTTCATGAAATTCCTAGAGGACTAGGCTCATGAAGTTCCTTCGTATTTGGATTAAAGGTTCACGAGGTTCCTAGGGGACTGGGCTCATGAAGTCCCTTGGATTTGGATTTATGCTTCATGAGGTTCCTAGAGGATTGGGCTCATGAAGTTCCTTCGGATTTGGATTAAAGGTACATGAGGTTCCTAGAGGACTGGGCTCATGAAGTTCCTTTGAATTTGGATTTACGGTTCATTAGGTTGCCAAAGGACTAGGCTCATAATGTTCCTTTGGATTTGGATCTAAGGTTCATGAGGTTCCTAGAGGACTAGGCTCATGAAGTTCCTTGAGACTCGAATTAAATGTTCCTGAGGTTTCTAGATGACTGGGCTCATGAAGTTCCTTTGGATTTGAATTTAAGGTTCGTGAGGTTCCTAGAGGACTAGGTTCTTGAAGTTCCTTTTGACTTAGATTTAAGGTTCTTGAGGTTCATGGAGGACTAGGCTCATGAGGTTCCTTCGGATTTGTAATAAAGGTTCATGAGGTCCCTAAAGGATTGGGCTCCTGAAGTTCCTTTGGATTTCGATTTAAGGTTCCAGGAACTTCATGAGGTTACCATAGGACTAGGCTCATGAAGTTCCTAGAGGACTAGGTTTATGAAGTTCCTTCGGATTTGGATTAAAGCTTCACGAGGTTCCTAGAGAACTAGACTCATGAAGTTCCTTTTGGATTTGGATTTAAGGTTCATGAGTTTCCTAGAGGATTGGGATCATGAAATTCCTTTGTATCTGGATTTAAGGTTCAGGAGGTTCCTAGAGGACTAGGCTCATGAGGTTCCTTCGTATTTGGAATAAAGATTCATGAGGTCCCAAAATTTGTGCTCATGAAGTTCCTTTGGATTTGGATTTAAGGTTCCGGAACTTTATTAGGTTCCCATAGGACTAGGCTCATGAATTTCCTTTGAATTTGAATTTAAGGTTCATGAAGTTCCTCGAGGACTAGGCTCATGAAGTTCCCTTGGATTTGGATTTAAGGTTCATGAGGTTCCCAGAGGACTAGGCTCATGAAATTCCTTTGGATTTGGATCTAAGGTTCACGAGGTTCCTAGAGGACTAGGCTCATGAAGTTCCTTGAGACTCGAATTAAATGTTCCTGAGGTTTCTAGATGACTGGGCTCATGAAGTTCCTTTGGATTTGAATTTAAGGTTCGTGAGGTTCCTAGAGGACTAGGTTCTTGAAGTTCCTTTTGACTTAGATTTAAGGTTCTTGAGGTTCATGGAGGACTAGGCTCATGAGGTTCCTTCGGATTTGTCATAAAGGTTCATGAGGTCCCTAAAGGATTGGGCTCCTGAAGTTCCTTTGGATTTCGATTTAAGGTTCCGGGAACTTCATGAGGTTACCATAGGACTAGGCTCATGAAGTTCCTAGAGGACTAGGTTTATGAAGTTCCTTCGGATTTGGATTAAAGCTTCACGAGGTTCCTAGAGAACTAGACTCATGAAGTTCCTTTTGGATTTGGATTTAAGGTTCATGAGTTTCCTAGAGGATTGGGATCATGAAATTCCTTTGTATCTGGATTTAAGGTTCAGGAGGTTCCTAGAGGACTAGGCTCATGAGGTTCCTTCGTATTTGGAATAAAGATTCATGAGGTCCCAAAGGATTGTGCTCATGAAGTTCCTTTGGATTTGGATTTAAGGTTCCGGAACTTTATTAGGTTCCCATAGGACTAGGCTCATGAATTTCCTTTGAATTTGAATTTAAGGTTCATGAAGTTCCTCGAGGACTAGGCTCATGAAGTTCCCTTGGATTTGGATTTAAGGTTCATGAGGTTCCTAGAGGATTAGGCTCATGAAGTTCCTTGGGATTTGGATTTACGGTTCATGAGGTTCCTAGAGGACTGGGCTCATGAAATTCCTTTGGATTTGGATTTACGGTTGATTAGGTTCCCATAGGACTAGGCTCATGAAGTTCCTTTGAATTTGGATTTAAGGTTCATGAAGTTCCTAGAGGACAAGGCTTATGAAGTTCCTACGGATTTGAATTAAAGCTTCACGAGGTTCTGAGAACTGGACTCATGAAGTTCCTTTTGGATTTCGATCTAAGGTTCATGAGTTTCCTAAAGGACTGGGCTCATGAAATTCCTTTGGATCTGGATTTAAGGTTCAGGAGGTTCCTAGAGGACTAGGCTCATGAGGTTCATTCGGATTTGTAATAAAGGTTCACGAGGTCCCTAAAAGACTGGGCTCATGAAGTTCCTTTGGATTTGGATTTAAGGTTCCAGGAACTTCATGAGGTTCCCATAGGACTAGGCTCATGAAGTTCCTTTGAATTTGGATTTAAGGTTCATGAAGTTCCTAGAGGACTAGGCTTATGATGTTCCTATGGATTTGAATTAAAGCTTCACGAGGTTCCTAGAGAACTGGACTCATGAAGTTCCTTTTGTATTTCGATTTAAGGTTCATGAGTTTCCTAGAGGACTGGGCTCATGAAATTCTTTTGGATTTGGATTTAAGGTTCAGGGGGTTCCTAGAGGACTAGGCTCATGAGGTTCCTTCGAATTTGGAATAAAAGTTCATGAGGTCCCTAAAGGACTGTGCTCATGAAGTTCCTTTGATCTTGGATTTAAGTTTTATGAAGTTCCTAGAGACTAGGCTCATGAAGTTCCTTTGGATTTGGATTAAAGTTCACGAGGTTCCTCGAGGACTGGGCTCATGAAAAGTTCCCTTGGATTTGGATTTAAGGTTCATGAGGTTCCTAGAGGATTGGGCTCATGAAGTTCCTTCGGATTTGGATTAAAGGTTCATGAGGTTCCTAGAGGACTGGGCTCATAATGTTCCTTGGGATTTGGATTTATTGTTCATGAGGTTCCTGAGGACTAGGCTCATAATGTTCCTTGATTTGGATTTAAGGTTCACGAGGTTCCTAGAGACTCAGTTTATGACGTTCCTTGAGACTCGAGTTAAATGTTCATGAGGTTCCTAGAGGACTGGACTCATGAAGTTCTTTTGGATTTGGATTTAAGGTTCATGATGTTCATAGAGGACTAGGTTCGTGAAGTTTCTTTTGACTTGGATTTAAGGTTCATGAGGTTCATAGAGGACTAGGCTCATGAGGTCCTTCGGATTTGTAATAAAGGTTCATGAGGTCCCTAAAGGACTGGGCTCGTGAAGTTCCTTTGGATTTGGATTTAAGGTTCCAGGAACTTCATGACGTTCCCATAGGACTAGGCTCATGCAGTTCCTTCGGATTTGGAATAATGGTTCACGAGGTCCCTAAAAGACTGGGCTCATGAAGTTCCTTTGAATTTGGATTTAAGGTTCATGAAATTCCTAGAGGACTAGGCTCATGAAGTTCCTTCGGATTTGGATTAAAGGTTCACGAGGTTCCTAGAGGACTGGGCTCATGAAGTCACTTGGATTTGGATTTAACCTTCATGAGGTTCCTAGAGGACTGGGCTCATGAAGTTCCTTTGAATTTGGATTTACGGTTCATTAGGTTCCCAAAGGACTAGGCTCATAATGTTCCTTTGGATTTGGATCTAAGGTTCACGAGGTTCCTTGAGGACTAAGCTCATGAAGTTCCTTGAGACTCGAACTAAATGTTCCTGGGTTTCCTAGATGACTGGGCTCATGAAGTTCCTTTGGATTTGAATTTAAGGTTCGTGAGGATAATAGAGGACTAGGTTCTTGAAGTTCCTTTTGACTTAGATTTAAGGTTCATGAGGTTCCTGGAGGACTAGGCTCATGAGGTTCCTCCGGATTTGTAATAAAGGTTCATGAGGTCCCTAAAGGACTGGGCTCCTGAAGTTCCTTTGAATTTGGATTTAAGGTTCCAGGAAATTCATGAGGTTCCCATAGGACTAGCCTCATGAAGTTCCTTTGAATTTGGATTTAAGGTTCATGAAGTTCCTAGAGGACTAGGCTTATGAAGTTCCTTCGTATTTGAATTAAAGCTTCACGAGGTTCCTAGAGAACTAGACTCATGAAGTTCCTTTTGGATTTGGATTTAAGGTTCATGAGTTTCCTAGAGGACTGGGCTCATGAAATTCCTTTGGATCTGGATTTAAGGTTCAGTAAGTTCCTAGAGGACTAGGCTCATGAGGTTCCTTCGGATTTGGATTAAAGGTTCATGAGGTTCCTAGAGGACTGGGCTTATGAAATTCCTTTGGATTTGGATTTACATTTCATTAGGTTCCCAGAGGACTAGGCTCATAATGTTCCTTTGGATTTGGATCTAAGGTTCACGAGGTTCCTAGAGGACTAGGCTCATGAAGTTCCTTGAGACTCGAATTAAATGTTCCTGAGGTTTCTAGATGACTGGGCTCATGAAGTTCCTTTGGATTTGAATTTAAGGTTCGTGAGGTTCCTAGAGGACTAGGTTCTTGAAGTTCCTTTTGACTTAGATTTAAGGTTCATGAGGTTCATGGAGGACTAGGCTCATGAGGTTCCTTCGGATTTGTAATAAAGGTTCATGAGGTCCCTAAAGGACTGGGCTCCTGAAGTTCCTTTGAATTTGGATTTAAGGTTCCAGGAAATTCATGAGGTTCCCATAGGACTAGCCTCATGAAGTTCCTTTGAATTTGGATTTAAGGTTCATGAAGTTCCTAGAGGACTAGGCTTATGAAGTTCCTTCGTATTTGAATTAAAGCTTCACGAGGTTCCTAGAGAACTAGACTCATGAAGTTCCTTTTGGATTTGGATTTAAGGTTCATGAGTTTCCTAGAGGACTGGGCTCATGAAATTCCTTTGGATCTGGATTTAAGGTTCAGGAAGTTCCTAGAGGACTAGGCTCATGAGGTTCCTTCGGATTTGGATTAAAGGTTCATGAGGTTCCTAGAGGACTGGGCTTATGAAATTCTTTTGGATTTGGATTTACGGTTCATTAGGTTCCCAGAGGACTAGGCTCATGAAATTCCTTTGGATTTGGATCTAAGGTTCACGAGGTTCCTAGAGGACTAGGCTCATGAAGTTCCTTGAGACTCGAATTAAATGTTCCTGAGGTTTCTAGATGACTGGGCTCATGAAGTTCCTTTGGATTTGAATTTAAGGTTCGTGAGGTTCCTAAAGGACTAGGTTCTTGAAGTTCCTTTTGACTTAGATTCAAGGTTCATGAGGTTCATGGAGGACTAGGCTCATGAGGTTCCTTCGGATTTGTAATAAAGGTTCATGAGGTCCCTAAAGGACTAGGGTCCTGAAGTTTCTTTGGATTTGGATTTAAGGTTCCAGGAACTTCATGAGGTTCCCATAGGACTAGGCTCATGAAGTTCCTATAGGACTAGGCTTATGAAGTTCCTTCAGATTTGGATTAAAGCTTCACGAGGTTCCTAGAGAACTAGACTCATGAAGTTCATTTTGGATTTGGATTTAAGGTTCATGAGTTTCCTAGAGGACTGGGCTCATGAAATTCCTTTGGATCTGGATTTAAGGTTCAGGAGGTTCCTAGAGGACTAGGCTCATGAGGTTCCTTCGTATTTGGAATAAAAATTCATGAGGTCCCAAAAGGACTGTGCTCATGAAGTTCCTTCGGATTTGGATTAAAGGTTCACGAGGTTCCTAGGGCACTGGGCTCATGAAGTCCCTTGGATTTGGATTTAAGCTTCATGAGGTTCCTAGAGGATTGGGCTCATGAAGTTCCTTCGAATTTGGATTAAAGGTTCATGAGGTTCCTAGAGGACTGGGCTCATGAAGTTCCTTTGAATTTGGATTTAAGGTTCATGATGTTCATAGAGGACTAGGTTCGTGAAGTTTCTTTTGACTTGGATTTAAGGTTCATGAGGTTCATAGAGGACTAGGCTCATGAGGTCCTTCGGATTTGTAATAAAGGTTCATGAGGTCCCTAAAGGACTGGGCTCGTGAAGTTCCTTTGGATTTGGATTTAAGGTTCCAGGAACTTCATGAGGTTCCCATAGGACTAGGCTCATGCAGTTCCTTCGGATTTGGAATAATGGTTCACGAGGTCCCTAAAAGACTGGGCTCATGAAGTTCCTTTGAATTTGGATTTAAGGTTCATGAAATTCCTAGAGGACTAGGCTCATGAAGTTCCTTCGGATTTGGATTAAAGGTTCACGAGGTTCCTAGAGGACTGGGCTCATGAAGTCACTTGGATTTGGATTTAACCTTCATGAGGTTCCTAGAGGGTGGGCTCATGAAGTTCCTTTGAATTTGGATTTACGGTTCATTAGGTTCCCAAAGGACTAGGCTCATAATGTTCCTTTGGATTTGGATCTAAGGTTCACGAGGTTCCTTGAGGACTAAGCTCATGAAGTTCCTTGAGACTCGAACTAAATGTTCCTGGGGTTCCTAGATGACTGGGCTCATGAAGTTCCTTTGGATTTGAATTTAAGGTTCGTGAGGATAATAGAGGACTAGGTTCTTGAAGTTCCTTTTGACTTAGATTTAAGGTTCATGAGGTTCCTGGAGGACTAGGCTCATGAGGTTCCTCCGGATTTGTAATAAAGGTTCATGAGGTCCCTAAAGGACTGGGCTCCCGAAGTTCCTTTGAATTTGGATTTAAGGTTCCAGGAAATTCATGAGGTTCCCATAGGACTAGCCTCATGAAGTTCCTTTGAATTTGGATTTAAGGTTCATGAAGTTCCTAGAGGACTAGGCTTATGAAGTTCCTTCGTATTTGAATTAAAGCTTCACGAGGTTCCTAGAGAACTAGACTCATGAAGTTCCTTTTGGATTTGGATTTAAGGTTCATGAGTTTCCTAGAGGACTGGGCTCATGAAATTCCTTTGGATCTGGATTTAAGGTTCAGGAAGTTCCTAGAGGACTAGGCTCATGAGGTTCCTTCGGATTTGGATTAAAGGTTCATGAGGTTCCTAGAGGACTGGGCTTATGAAATTCCTTTGGATTTGGATTTACATTTCATTAGGTTCCCAGAGGACTAGGCTCATAATGTTCCTTTGGATTTGGATCTAAGGTTCACGAGGTTCCTAGAGGACTAGGCTCATGAAGTTCCTTGAGACTCGAATTAAATGTTCCTGAGGTTTCTAGATGACTGGGCTCATGAAGTTCCTTTGGATTTGAATTTAAGGTTCGTGAGGTTCCTAGAGGACTAGGTTCTTGAAGTTCCTTTTGACTTAGATTTAAGGTTCATGAGGTTCATGGAGGACTAGGCTCATGAGGTTCCTTCGGATTTGTAATAAAGGTTCATGAGGTCCCTAAAGGACTAGGCTCCTGAAGTTCCTTTGAATTTGGATTTAAGGTTCCAGGAAATTCATGAGGTTCCCATAGGACTAGCCTCATGAAGTTCCTTTGAATTTGGATTTAAGGTTCATGAAGTTCCTAGAGGACTAGGCTTATGAAGTTCCTTCATATTTGAATTAAAGCTTCACGAGGTTCCTAGAGAACTAGACTCATGAAGTTCCTTTTGGATTTGGATTTAAGGTTCATGAGTTTCCTAGAGGACTGGGCTCATGAAATTCCTTTGGATCTGGATTTAAGGTTCAGGAAGTTCCTAGAGGACTAGGCTCATGAGGTTCCTTTGGATTTGGATTAAAGGTTCATGAGGTTCCTAGAGGACTAGGCTTATGAAATTCCTTTGGATTTGGATTTACGGTTCATTAGGTTCCCAGAGGACTAGGCTCATAATGTTCCTTTGGATTTGGATCTAAGGTTCACGAGGTTCCTAGAGGACTAGGCTCATGAAGTTCCTTGAGACTCGAATTAAATGTTCCTGAGGTTTCTAGATGACTGGGCTCATGAAGTTCCTTTGGATTTGAATTTAAGGTTCGTGAGGTTCCTAGAGGACTAGGTTCTTGAAGTTCCTTTTGACTTAGATTTATGGTTCATGAGGTTCATGGAGGACTAGGCTCATGAGGTTCCTTCGAATTTGTAATAAAGGTTCATGAGGTCCCTAAAGGACTAGGGTCCTGAAGTTTCTTTGGATTTGGATTTAAGGTTCCAGGAACTTCATGAGGTTCCCATAGGACTAGGCTCATGAAGTTCCTATAGGACTAGGCCTATGAAGTTCCTTCAGATTTGGATTAAAGCTTCACGAGGTTCCTAGAGAACTAGACTCATGAAGTTCATTTTGGATTTGGATTTAAGGTTCATGAGTTTCCTAGAGGACTGGGCTCATGAAATTCCTTTGGATGTGGATTTAAGGTTCAGGAGGTTCCTAGAGGACTAGGCTCATGAGGTTCCTTCGTATTTGGAATAAAGATTCATGAGGTCCCAAAAGGACTGTGCTCATGAAGTTCCTTCGGATTTGGATTAAAGGTTCACGAGGTTCCTAGGGCACTGGGCTCATGAAGTCCCTTGGATTTGGATTTAAGCTTCATGAGGTTCCTAGAGGATTGGGCTCATGAAGTTCCTTCGAATTTGGATTAAAGGTTCATGAGGTTCCTAGAGGACTGGGCTCATGAAGTTCCTTTGAATTTGGATTTACGGTTCATTAGGTTCCCAAAGGACTAGGCTCATAATGTTCCTTTGGATTTGGATCTAAGGTTCACGAGGTTCCTAGAGGACCAGGCCCATGAAGTTCCTTGAGACTCGAATTAAATGTTCATGAGGTTCCTAGAGGACTGGGATCATGAAGTTCCTTTGGATTTGAATTTAAGGTTCGTGAGGTTCCTAGAGGACTATGTTCGTGAAGTTCCTTTTGACTTGGATTTAAGGTTCATGAGGTTCATAGAGGACTAGGCTCATGAGGTTCCTTCGGATTTGTAATAAAGGTTCACGAGGTCCCTAAAGGACTGGGCTCATGAAGTTCCTTTGGATTTGGTTTTAAGGTTCCAGGAACTTCATGAGGTTCCCATAGGACTAGGCTATGAAGTTCCTTTGAATTTGGATTTAAGGTTCATGAAGTTCCTAGAGGACTAGGCTTATGAAGTTCCTACGGATTTGAATTAAAGGTTCACGAGGTTCCTAGAGAACTGGACTCATGAAGTTCCTTTTGGATTTCGATTTAAGGTTCATGAGTTTCCTAGAGGACTGGGCTCATGAAATTCTTTTGGATCTGGATTTAAGGTTCAGGAGGTTCCTAGAGGACTAGGCTCATGAGGTTCCTTCGTATTTGGAATAAAAGTTCATGAGGTCCCTAAAGGACTGTGCTCATGAAGTTCCTTTGATCTTGGATTTAAGGTTTATGAAGTTCCTAGAGACTAGGCTCATGAAGTTCATTTGGATTTGGATTAAAGCTTCACGAGGTTCCTCGAGGACTGGGCTAATGAAAAGTTCCCTTGGATTTGGATTTAAGGTTCATGAGGTTCCTAGAGGATTGGGCTCATGAAGTTCCTTCGGATTTGGAATTAAGGTTCATGATGTTCATAGAGGACTAGGTTCGTGAAGTTTCTTTTGACTTGGATTTAAGGTTCATGAGGTTCATAGAGGACTAGGCTCATGAGGTCCTTCGGATTTGTAATAAAGGTTCAAGAGGTCCCTAAAGGACTGGGCTCGTGAAGTTCCTTTGGATTTGGATTTAAGGTTCCAGGAACTTCATGAGGTTCCCATAGGACTAGACTCATGAGGTTCCTTCGGATTTGGAATAATGGTTCATGAGGACCCTAAAGGACTGGGCTCATGAAGTTCCTTTGAATTTGGATTTAAGGTTCATGAAATTCCTAGAGGACTAGGTTCTTGAAGTTCCTTTTGACTTAGATTTAAGGTTCATGAGGTTCTTGGAGGACTAGGCTCATGAGGTTCCTTCGGATTTGTAATAAAGGTTCATGAGGTCCCTAAAGGACTGGGCTCCTGAAGTTCCTTTGGATTTGGATTTAAGGTTCCAGGAACTTCATGAGGTTCCCATAGGACTAGGCTCATGAAGTTCCTTTGAATTTGGATTTAAGGTTCATGAAGTTCCTAGAGGACTAGGCTTATGAAGTTCCTTTGGATTTGGATTAAAGCTTCATGAGGTTCCTAGAGAACTAGACTCCTGAAGTTCCTTTTGGATTTGGATTTAAGGTTCATGAGTTTCCTAGAGGACTGGGCTCATGAAATTCCTTTGGATCTGGATTTAAGGTTCAGGAGGTTCCTAGAGGACTAGGCTCATGAGGTTCCTTCGGATTTGGATTAAAGGTTCATGAGGTTCCTAGAGGACTGGGCTTATGAAATTCCTTTGGATTTGGATTTATGGTTCATTAGGTTCCCAGAGGACTAGGCTTATAATGTTCCTTTGGATTTAGATCTAAGGTTCACGAGGTTCCTAGAGGACTAGGCTCATGAAGTTCCTTGAGACTCGAATTAAATGTTCCTGAGGTTTCTAGATGACTGGGCTCATGAAGTTTCTTTGGATTTGAATTT
Organism: Orobanche coerulescens; assembly: GCA_033398695.1. Lineage (NCBI taxonomy): Eukaryota > Viridiplantae > Streptophyta > Magnoliopsida > Lamiales > Orobanchaceae > Orobanche > Orobanche coerulescens. The sequence continues at coordinate 119,669,585 of CM065803.1, forward strand.
AAGGTTCGTGAGGTTCCTAGAGGACTAGGTTCTTGAAGTTCCTTTTGACTTAGATTTAAGGTTCATGAGGTTCATGGAGGACTAGGCTCATGAGGTTCCTTCAGATTTGTAATAAAGGTTCATGAGGTCCCTAAAGGACTGGGCTCCTAAAGTTCCTTTGGATTTGGATTTAAGGTTCCAGGAACTTCATGAGGTTCCCATAGGACTAGGCTCATGAAGTTCCTAGAGGACTAGGCTTATGAAGTTCCTTTGGATTTGGATTAAAGCTTCACGAGGTTCCTAGAGAACTAGACTCATGAAGTTCATTTTGGATTTGGATTTAAGGTTCATGAGTTTCCTAGAGTACTGGGCTCATGAAATTCCTTTGGATCTGGATTTAAGGTTCAGGAGGATCCTAGAGGACTAGGCTCATGAGGTTCCTTCGTATTTGGAATAAAGATTCATGAGGTCCCAAAAGGACTGTGCTCATGAAGTTCCTTCGGATTTGGATTAAAGGTTCACGAGGTTCCTAGGGGACTGGGCTCATGAAGTCCCTTGGATTTGGATTTAAGCTTCATGAGGTTCCTAGAGGATTGGGCTCATGAAGTTCCTTCGGATTTGGATTAAAGGTTCATGAGGTTCCTAGAGGACTGGGCTCATGAAGTTCCTTTGAATTAGGATTTACGGTTCATTAGGTTCCCAAAGGATTAGGCTCATAATGTTCCGTTAGATTTGGATCTAAGGTTCACGAGGTTCCTAGAGGACCAGGCCCATGAAGTTCTTTGAGACTCGAATTAAATGTTCATGAGCTTCCTAGAGGACTGGGATCATGAAGTTCCTTTGGATTTGAATTTAAAGTTCGTGAGGTTCCTAGAGGACTAGGTTCTTGAAGTTCCTTTTGACTTAGATTTAAGGTTCATGAGGTTCGCATAGGACTAGGCTCATGAAGTTCCTTTGAATTTGGATTTAAGGTTCATGAAGTTCCTCGAGGACTAGGCTCATGAAGTTCCCTTGGATTTGGATTTAAGGTTCATGAGGTTCTTAGAGGATTGGGCTCATGAAGTTCCTTCAGATTTGGATTAAAGGTTCATGAGGTTCCTAGAGAACTGGGCTCATGAAATTCCTTTGGATTTGGATTTATGGTTCATGAGGTTCCCAGAGGACTAGGCTCATAATGTTCCTTTGGATTTGGATTTAAGGTTCACGAGGTTCCTAGAGGACTAGGCTCATGAAGTTCCTTGAGACTCGAATTAAATGTTCATGAGGTTCCTAGAGGACTGGGCTCATGAAGTTCCTTTGGATTTGGATTTAAGGTTCGTGAGGTTCCTATAGGACTATGTTCGTGAAGTTCCTTTTGACTTGTATTTAAGGTTCATGAGGTTCCTTCGGATTTGTAATAAAGGTTCATGAGGTCCCTAAAGGACTGGGCTCATGAAGTCCTTTGGATTTGGATTTAAGGTTCCAGGAACTTCATGAGGTTCTCGAAGGACGAGGCTCATGAAGTTCCTTTGAATTTGGATTTAAGATTCATGAAGTTCCTAGAGGACTAGGCTTATGAAGTTCCTTCAGATTTGGATTAAAGCTTCACGAGGTTCCTAAAGGACTAGGCTCGTGAAGTTCCTTTTGATTTGGATTTAAGGTTCATGAGGTTCCTAGAGGACTAGGCTCATGAGGTTCCTTCGGATTTGGAATAAAGGTTCATGAGGTCCCTAAAGGACTAGGCTCATGAAGTTCCTTTAAATTTGGATTTAAGGTTCATGAAGTTCCTAGAGGACTAGGCTCAAGAAGTTCCTTCAGATTTGGATTAAAGCTTCACGAGGTTCCTAGAGGACTGGGCTCATGAAGTTCCCTTGGATTTGGATTTAAGGTTCATGAGGTTCCTAGAGGATTGGCCTCATGAAGTTTCCTTCGGATTTAGATTAAAGGTTCATGCGGTTCCTAGAGGACTGGGCTCATGAAGTTCCTTTGGATTTGGATTTACGATTCATGAGGTTCCCAGAGGACTAGGCTCATAATGTTCCTTTGGATTTGGATTTAAGGTTCATGAGGTTCCTAGAGGACTAGGCTCATGAAGTTCCTTCAGACTCGAACTAAATGTTCATGAGGTTTCTAGAGGACTGGGCTCATGAAGTTCCTTCATATCTTGATTAAAGCTTCACGAGGTTCCTAGAGGACTGGGCTCATGAAGTTCCATTAGATTTGGATTTAAGGTTCAGGAAGTTCCTAGAGGAGTGGGCTCATGAAGTTCCTTTGGATTTAGATATAAGGTTCATGAGGTTCCTAGAGAATTGGGCTCATGAAGTTTCTTTGGATTTGAATTTAACGTTCATGAGGTTCCCAGAGGACTACGCTCATGAAGTTTCTTTGAATTTGGATTTAAGGTTCATGAGGTTCGTAGAGGAGTGGGCTCATGAAGTTTCTTTGGATTTAGATATATGTTTCATGAGATTCATAGAGGACTAGGCTCATGAAGTTTCCTTGGATTTGGATTTAAGGTTCACGAGGTTCATATACGATTGAGCTCATGAACTTTTTTCAGATTTGGATTAAAGGTTCATGAGGTTCCTAGAGGACTGGGCCCATGAAGTTCCTTTGGATTTGGATTTACGGTTCATGAGGTTCCCAGAGGACTAGGCTCATAATGTTCCTTTGGATAAAGGTTCATGAGGTTCCTAGAGGACTAGGCTCACGAAGTTCCTTCAGACTCGAACTAAATGTTCATGAGGTTCTTAGAGGACTGGGCTCATGAAGTTTCTTCACATTTTTATTAAAGCTTCACGAGGTTCCTAGAGGACTGGTCTCATGAAGTTCCCTTGGATTTGGATTTAAGGTTCACGAAGTTCCTAGAAGACTGGGCTCATGAATTTCCTTCGGATTTGGATTAAAGGTTCATGAGGTTCCAAGAGGACTAGGCTCATGAAGTTCCCTTGGATTTGGATTTAATGTTCACGAGGTTCGTAGAGTAGTGGGCTCATGAAGTTCCTTTGGATTTAGATTTAAGGTTCATGAGGTTCCTAGAGGATTGGGCTCATGAATTTCCTTCGGATTTGGATTAAAGGTTCATGAGGTTCCTAGAGGACTGGGCACATGAAGTTCCTTTGGATTTGGATTTATGGTTCATGAGGTTCCCAGAGGACTAGGCTCATAATGTTCCTTTGGATTTGGATTTAAGGTTCACGAGGTTCCTAGAGGACTAGGCTCATGAAGTTCCTTGAGACTCGAATTAAATGTTCATGAGGTTCCTAGAGGATTGGGCTCATGAAGTTCGTTTGGATTTGGATTTAAGGTTCATGAGGTTCCTATAGGACTATGTTCGTGAAGTTCCTTTTGACTTGGATTTAAGGTTCATGAGGTTCCTAGAGGACTGGGCTCATGAGGTTTCTCTAGATTTGGATTTAAGGTTAATGAGGTTCCTAGAGAACTGGACTCATGAAGTTCCTTTTGAATTTTGATTTAAGTTTCATGAGTTTCCTAGAGGACTGGGCTCATGAAATTCCTTTGGATTTGGATTTAAGTTTCAGGAGGTCCCTAAAGGACTGTGCTCATAAAGTTCCTTTGGATTTGGATTTAAGGTTCCCGGAACTTCATGAGGTTCCCATAGGACTAGGCTCATGAAGTTTGTTTGAATTTGGATTTAAGGTTTATGAAGTTCCTAGAGGACCAGGCTCATGAATTTCCTTCGTATTTGGATTAAAGCTTCACGAGGTTTCTCGAGGACTAGGCTCATGAAAGTTCCGTTGGATTTGGATTTAAGGTTCATGAGGTTCCTAGAGGATTGGCCTCATGAAGTTCCTTCGGATTTGGATTAAAGGTTCATGTGGTTCCTAAAGGACTAGGCTCATGAAGTTCCTTTGGATTTGGATTTACGGTTCATGAGGTTCCCGGAGGACTAGGCTCATAATGTTCCTTTGGATAAAGGTTCATGAGGTTCCTAGAGGACTAGGCTCATGAAGTTCCATCATACTCGAACTAAATGTTCATGAGGTTCCTAGAGGACTGGGCTCATGAAGTTTCTTTAGATTTTGATTAAAGCTTCACGAGGTTCCTAGAGGACTGGTCTCATGAAGTTCCCTTGGATTTGGATTTAAGGCTCACGAAGTTCCTAGAGGACTGGGCTCATGAATTTCCTTCGGATTTGGATTAAAGGTTCATGAGGTTCCAAGAGGACTAGGCTCATGAAGTTCCCTTGGATTTGGATTTAATGTTCACGAGGTTCGTAGAGTAGTGGGTTCATGAAGTTCCTTTGGATTTAGATTTAAGGTTCATGAGGTTCCTAGAGGATTGGGCTCATGAATTTCCTTCGGATTTGGATTAAAGGTTCATGAGGTTCCTAGAGGACTGGGCACATGAAGTTCCTTTGGATTTGGATTTATGGTTCATGAGGTTCCCAGAGGACTAGGCTCATAATGTTCCTTTGGATTTGGATTTAAGGTTCACGAGGTTCCTAGAGGACTAGGCTCATGAAGTTCCTTCAGACTCGAACTAAATGTTCATGAGGTTCTTAGAGGACTGGGCTCATGAAGTTTCTTCAGATTTTGATTAAAGCTTCACGAGGTTCCTAGAGGACTGGTCTCATGAAGTTCCCTTGGATTTGGATTTAAGGTTCACGAAGTTCCTAGAGGACTGGGCTCATGAATTTCCTTCGGATTTGGATTAAAGGTTCATGAGGTTCCAAGAGGACTAGGCTCATGAAGTTCCCTTGGATTTGGATTTAATGTTCACGAGGTTCGTAGAGTAGTGGGCTCATGAAGTTCCTTTGGATTTAGATTTAAGGTTCATGAGGTTCCTAGAGGATTGGGCTCATGAATTTCCTTCGGATTTGGATTAAAGGTTCATGAGGTTCCTAGAGGACTGGGCACATGAACTTCCTTTGGATTTGGATTTATGGTTCATGAGGTTCCCAGAGGACTAGGCTCATAATGTTCCTTTGGATTTGGATTTAAGGTTCACGAGGTTCCTAGAGGACTAGGCTCATGAAGTTCCTTGAGACTCGAATTAAATGTTCATGAGGTTCCTAGAGGATTGGGCTCATGAAGTTCCTTTGGATTTGGATTTAAGGTTCGTGAGGTTCCTATAGGACAATGTTCGTGAAGTTCCTTTTGACTTGGATTTAAGGTTCATGAGGTTCCTAGAGGACTGGGCTCATGAGGTTTCTTTAGATTTGGATTTAAGGTTAATGAGGTTCCTAGAGAACTGGACTCATGAAGTTCCTTTTGGATTTTGATTTATGTTTCATGAGTTTCCTAGAGGACTGGGCTCATGAAATTCCTTTGGATTTGGATTTAAGTTTCAGGAGGTCCCTAAAGGATTGTGCTCATAAAGTTCCTTTGGATTTGGATTTAAGGTTCCCGGAACTCCATGAGGTTCCCATAGGACTAGGCTCATGAAGTTTGTTTGAATTTGGATTTAAGGTTTATGAAGTTCCTAGAGGACCAGGCTCATGAATTTCCTTCGTATTTGGATTAAAGCTTCACGAGGTTCCTCGAGGACTAGACTCATGAAAGTTCCATTGGATTTGGATTTAAGGTTCATGAGGTTCCTAGAGGATTGGCCTCATGAAGTTACTTCGGATTTGGATTAAAGGTTCATGAGGTTCCTAGAGGACTGGGCTCATGAAGT